>APFE031028051.1:54963-72837 GCA_000404065.3 Pinus taeda | reverse complement strand
TGAGACCTCCCTTTCATGGTTAAAGGTTTCCCTCTTCAAAACATCAGAAGCACTTCCTCTCGCAGAAGACTTGAGTTTCATGCTAGACTTGGAAGAGTTCTAGGCACTGCACTAAGCGTTCCAGTGTTGGTGGTCATCCTTAAACCACCACTCTTTATACCAACATTTCAGGGAGCACATTCAGCCTAGTGCTGCCATGCATTTTTGCACATTTTGTATTACAACTCTCTTCTTGGACTCATACATAACCCTTCGGATTAAGGGGGGGAATGTTGGACACCTAATCCTAAATGGGTTAGTGTGGAAGCCGAATGGACAAAGCAGTCCAAGGAACCTTGGGATGTGAAACCCAACGGTCACCATATTGTACTATAAATGTATATCTCCTGTTAATAAAAAAATGCACTCACATGTTTTATCTTTCCTATCTTTCTTGCTGTCCATGTGTGTTTAACAGGGACGATCACTCTTGGTCTGAGATATTCTACTAGAGATGTTTGACTTCATGGATATACCATTTATGACTGGGCAGGAAACATTGTTGATAGAAAGAGCACTCCAGGATATTGTTTTAGCCTTGGATCCGCCATGATATCTTGGATGAGAAGGAAACAAAAGTCCATAGCTTTGACTACTGCTAAGGCAAAGTATATTTCCACTAGCATGGTTAGCTGTGAGACAATTTAGTTGAGGAAGCTCTTTGGAGAGCTGTTTGAGCAGGTCCTTGACACTATAGTGATATATTGCGACAACAAAAGTGGGATCCGATTGGCAGAAAATACCGTAAGTCATGAAAAGTCCAAGCATATATAGATCATGTATCATTACATTCAAGACATGGTGCAAAGAGGAGCCATGAAACTCCATCACATATCAACAGACGAGCATATAATAAATATTCTTATCGAGCTTTGCCGAAAGGGAAGTTCTTGGTCTTCATGGAGTAGCTTGGATTTATGGATGTGACCCCTCTAAATAAGGATCTTCATTGATCGAGAACACTGAGCACAACTCTTCCCCCCTGGTAGAGCTCCCAAGGTGGAAATGGAGCGTTGAGGGCCCTTGAGGTTAAGGAATCTATGGACAATAGGTGTGTGTAATCCAAACTCTTATAGTAGGTTGGGTATCTCCCTTATTGTCACCCATAGGGTGTGCATGATCCTTGTCCTTTATGACAAGTCAAGTATCTCCCCCTATCTTGGTCTAATAGGGTATACCCCAGTTGGCATCATACCCACAAGCAATTATTGTTAGGATTGTCCCTCCCCATCTAGCCAATAGGTTGAGGAGGCTTGGGGCATGTGATCCTTACCTTTGGTAAGTCAGGTATCTGACCCAAGCTTGGATTATGATGTAGGTTTTCTACCACATGACTCTTGAGGGTCATTGTTGGGAAGATTGGTAGGCAATAAGATTGATGTGATCCTTACCTCTTATAACAAGTGGTATCTCAACTAGTGATTGCACAATGGGATGGTTGTGATCCTTTCTCAGTAAGTTGTATCTCTCCTATTTCTCAATAGAGGGTGGTAGTTGTAGCTCCCATATGATTATTCTTCTTTAGATTCGAGAATGATTCGATAAATAGAGTTAAGCGGAGATGATCAAACATGTTACATGATTTGGTGATGAGATATTTGTGGTGATCATATAATATAACTGGAATTTATCCCTAGCTAAGTGGGAGTGTTAATTTGGAAGCTCAGTGACAAATTCCAATAATTGGACTAAATTCCTCTTTCCGAGAGGACCAAAATTGACCTTAGAAGCACTCAATTTGGATAAGGAAAAGTGTGTATTTAAGGTCAAGCCCACAATGACACATTTGCTCAAGTCAGCCTAGAGGCTAAATGACCCTTCCTCCAACGCATATAAATACAAGTGACCTCAAGCTTATTTGGACATCATCATCAACACAACATCTCTTCTCTATTTGGTTTGTACAATCTGAAATTGCAGCAACTTCTCTTCGCACGTGCAAGTAGGAAGAAAGACAATTTCAAGAGGCCGAAAATCTGAAGTTCATCTACACTTTGACCAAGCGTTGACCTTAATGTTTTGGGGTGAATTTGAGTTCGATCTCTTAGGCATATCTCTATTTGGGCAGGTTGCATTTTTTGGGACAAACACCGAGGTGATCTAGGCACTTTGACTTGGGTTGACCGTAGGGATAAATTGCAACCTTTTACTGCAAAAAATATCTCTCCTTTGACCAAGTTTAACTAAGATTTCTTTGACTATTTCGGGCTGACTTTGACCAACATTTGAGGCCAAAATCGTGGAAAGTTGACCAAGCTCTTGAAGGGCAAATTTAACAGTTGATTTGGGATTGGTTAGGGCATGTTGATTGTTGTTGTCATTTCAGAATTGCAGATTTTATGAAAGTTGACCAAATTTGACTTTTTCATCATTGATATATTGGATCTTGGTTGGTTGATTTGTTGGATAAGTCAAAGCCTTGACTTTGACTCTTGTTTATGGATTTGACTAACTGTTCTCTTTGCTGAACATTTGAAGACAATCTAATAAAAGAAGAATTTTCAAAGGTTTCCCCCCTTGTGGTGTTTTTCCCTTGTCTTTGACCAAATTAGTGTCTCTTGTTGATGCTCTTGATTGTATCTTATTGTCATTGCATTTACTCTTCTATTTTCAATTAATGTTGGTTATTAGAAGAGTTAATTGTTATTAAAACGATTGCTAATTGAAGAATATAATTGAGCTAAAGTAATTGACATAGCATAGAGCACTCGACAATTAATAGTGGACAAGGGGATAGTAATTTATTTTCAGTTGCATTTTAAAAATTCATCTAAATTTTAATAAATATGTCTTTGTGCTAAGAGGTGCTCTCCAACCCAGTGTGGTAGAGATGTTGTAACGTAATGTAATGATAATATTTTAGCTCAGTCAAAATAAAATATATATATATTTTTTAAAGTAACAAAATAAAAATAACCCTATAAAAATAAAAATGCCCATGGTATTGAAACCCATCATATTGACCCATGATATTCATGTGGAGTATAGCTTATTTAAAGGGGAAAAATAAATTTGCCTGGATCCATCTTAACTCTGGATCTACTAGCGTCGAGAGGGATCAAAACTTTTGATATGGAAATCTCTTTTAGAATGAAAAGAGATTTGATCCCTATTGGTGCTTGGTAGATCCATATTTAATATGGATCTAGGCTCTTTAAATTAATGTTCCATACTATGTAGCATTTTTGATATTAGATGTCCTATTTTATAAAAGTTAGTATTAAAAATATGTTTTAAATAAAACTTTATAAATGGAAAGAATTTATTAATAATATTTTGTTAAATCCTATTATTAAATTTTAGAAACTATTGTAATATATTATATTATTATTATTTTTAAATAAACATTACATTATTGCACTGAAAGGCACTCTACAACCTAGCATGAGAGCGATGTTGTGGTGTAAATGTTTGTAAACATTTAACATTTGTATGTCAACTTAATTAAAAAATAATTAAAGGTTAAAAGTAATATAGAGCCAAGTAAGGGAAATATGTTGTAGTGTTACTAAATGAGTGTAAACACTTAAATGTTGGCTCAATTAATAATAAAAAGTTAAAAGTAATTTCATAACCATATTTAAATTTAATTAAGACATAAAAACTTAATACTTATTATAACAAGATTCTTAACCATGGATATTCACCCCCAATTTACCATGGATATTATTCACTTGTAAATAGGTTTTGTAACAGTACCACAGGCCAATACCACATGCCCATAAACCATAACTATTTCACAATTAAAAATTAAAATGTAAAACATATTAGATGCTTACATATGTTATTGATTACAAAGAGTGATAATTCTTGATTGTATGGAGAGAGAGAGAGAGAGAGAGAGAGAGAGAGAAGTGGAAGTGGGAGAGAAATGGAAAGATATGAAGGAAGGGAGAGAGAAGGAGAGAAAGAGGGAGATATAGATGGATTTGGAGGGGGGGGGAGAGGGAAGAACAAAGAAACAGAGAGATAGAGGTGGAGAGAGAGAGGGAGTGACAGGGGAGAGATGGAGAGAGAGTGAGGGAGAATGGAGAGGAGGGAGGAGAGAGAGGAGAGGAGAGAGAGGGGGGAGAGAAGGGGAAGATAGAGAGGAGAGGAGAGAGAGGGGGGAGAGAAGGGGAAGAGGGAGAGAGGGAGACATAGAGATGGAGGGGGTGGAGAGGGGGAGAGAAAAAAGGAGATAGGGAGGGAGATAGTGATAGAGTTGGAGGGTAGAGAGAGAGAGAGAGAGAGAGAGAGAGAGAGAGAGAATGGGGGGAGAGACAAAGTGAGAAAGAGGACTTGAGAGAGATAAGGAGAGAAGGAGGGAGAGAGAGATAGATCAATAAAGAGTGTATGTTTGGGGGCTGAGATAAAGAGGCAAAGAAGGAGAGAAAAAGGGATATAGAGATATAGATGGAGGGGGGAAGAGGGAAGAACAAGAAAAACGAAGAAAGGGAGGAAAGGAGAGATAAATGTATATGGAGAGAGAAAGAGAGTGTGTGTTTAGGGGGGGTGAGATAGAGAGACAAGGAAGGAGAGATGGAGGGAGATATAGATATATATGGCGGGGGCAAAGAGAGGGGAGAAGAGAGAGAAATAGAGAGGGAGGGAGAGGTAGGGAGAGAGAGATATGGGAGAGAGGGAGGGGGAAGCGGAGAGAGAGAGAGAGAAATAGATAAGCATAAAGATGGAGGGGAGAGAAAGAGGGAAGAAGGAATGGATACATAGAGACAAATATAGATATTATATAATATTTAACAATGTTAACCATATAGGAAGAGGAAGTAACAATTTTACAAAAGGTAATATTAGTTGGATTTAGAAAGCCATACATATTTTGTTTTTTCACTGAAATAGATTCATTGATTTCAGTGTAAATCTTGATTCCTGATCTTATTTGATTGGTTGTGCTGGATGCATTTATTTCAACGTAGTTGTTTATTTATAATCCTATTTGGTTTTTTGCACTAGGTGCATTGATTTCAATGTAGATGTTGATTTTTGATCCTATTTGATTGCTTGCACTAGATGCATTGATTTTAATGTATATGTTGATTTCAAATCCTATTTGATTGCTTGCACTAGATGCATTGATTTCAATATAGATGTTGATTTCTAATTTGATATAACTAGATGTATGATCTACATTAATTTAAAAGTAATTCGATTAATAGTATATTGATTTCAGTCTAAGCACAAAAAATTATTGACGACATGCATTGCTTTCTGTGTTACAATAATTCAACCAAAAATAAAATACTTAAATTTTCATATTAAATAAAATGTCCACTTAGCTGAAATGCTTGCTTCTCGAAACTATAAACTTCTTGTGATTGACTACATTCTTATTATTCTTATTTTCCATCATTCAACATTTAGTCACTTTGTGTTCAAACAAGTTAATAGAAAGCAACTACCATTGAAACTTACTTGGGGTTTAACACTCCATAACTCATAATGATTGACATTGGATAATGCTACTATTAATATTGGATCGAAAGAGAGACAAGGTTTGACATTTACTACAATAGTTCAAGTTAAAGATGTCAATGGTCTACGATTTCAACCACCCTTTTCATATGATTGATATGAAAATATGACAAAACTAATAGGTGTGACAATAAGAACAACAAAAGAAAATAGTTTGAGAATGATCACAATGAAAACTATTTATAACTGACTACATTCTTATTATTCATATTTTCTATCTTTCAACATTATTACATTGCCACTTTGCATTCAAAATTTGTATTTCATCATTAAGTCAATAACAATTTCTATCATCTAAAACAACTAAGGTAACTAAGTAAATTTAAAATCAAAATGGCCAACTTAATTTTAGACATATTAAGCATATTTAAAATGATCTGAATAATTAGATATTAAACAAATTTTATGTCACTGCGCATCACTGAGAGGGTTCAAATCTCACAAGGTGCAAACATTTCCTTAAGTTTTGCACTCAAAAAAGAGGTTTGCACAAAACTAAAAGGAAAGATTTACACCTAGAGAGATCTAGGGTTAAGATGAATCTTTGCTCGTAATATATTATTAACCCAGTCATATAAATTAAATGGTTGGTAGATGTCAATAAATATAAAAATGCTTATCTCATTATACATGTCACATTGTGAACATTAAAAAAAACATAAAAACTAATTAAATTATAACTTTATTTTAAATTATTATTATTATTATTATTAATTATAAAAAAATCATGTAAGAAGATTTTTAACGGTGATATAAGTTTCTATATATATGTTGTGGGCAAGTTTACTGATGTCCTATGTTTCCGGTGGTCTCACTACCCATCATCATAGACTTAATAAAGCATGATAGATCAAAACAGAGTGCACTATGTTTCCGGTGGTCTCACTACCCATCATCATAGACTTAATAAAGCATGATAGATCAAAACAGAGTGCACTGGTACTTATAAATCAACTTGTGACCATTAACATCGTCGTTAAAACATATTTTTAGGAACTAAAACATGCTTATTAAAAATATTTAACCACAATTTAAAAATAAAAAAAGAATATTATTTATTAAAAATATTTGAACAAATTTTAAAATAAAATAAAATAACATATATTTATTGTTATTTTTTTAACCATCATTTAAAATGAATTAAAAGAAATTATTATAATAATCATCAAAATTCATTCCCACTTTCTTAACTTATAGTTAGCTTTATTATAATACCAATTATAATACCATGGTTTAGTAATACCACATACTCAAAAGACTATAACTCATGTTCATATCATTTTCTTTTGATTAATCAATTTAATGAAAATAACATAAAATACATAACTACTTTTGAGATAAATTTACATAACTACTTTTAAGATAAATTTCAACCTTTGATTCCTGATTATTATTAAAAATATTTTAAAATACTAGTCTCCTCATGGGATGACTAAATGGTTGACACAATGAGATGTTTTAAATCCCATGAGGGGAAATCTTTGTCCATTGTGATAAGGCTCAAGGAGTAGGCTCCCCCACCTTCGTGGAGTCTTAGCTCCTGCTAATTCATAAATTCTTCGTATATAGTTGTTATAGTGACTTATAGTGTCAACCTCTAGGTTTGATCTTGGGCCTCACCCATTTTATACCCTTGTGTTGATAAATTTTTGGTATTTTTGGTATTCTTGTTGTTATAGTGGCTTATAATGGCAACATCTATAAATTATTCGTATATAGTTGTTATAGTGGCTTATAGTGGCAACCTCTAGGTTTGATCTTGGGCCTCACCCATATTATACCCTTGGTGTTCATAAATTCTTGGTATTTTTGGTATTCTTGTTGTTATAATGGCTTATAATGGCAACATCTAAGTTTGATTTTGGGCCTCACCCATATTATACCCTTGGTGTTCATAAATTCTTGGTATATGGTTTACAGACTGTTCGATATACTCTTAGTGTTATAGTGGTAGCCTCTAGGTTTGATCTTGGGCCTCACCCACATTACCCCAACCAGTTACTGATTCACCATGGTAACAAATAAGTGTGTTATAGTGGTAGCCTCTAGGTTTGATCTTGGGCCTCACCCACATTACCTATACTCTTAGTGTTATAGTGGTAGCCTCTAGGTTTGATCTTGGGCCTCACCCACATTACCCCAACCCTAACAAAAAAAAGTGTTCATAAATTCCTATATATCTGGCTTATTGGTTTTCAATATACTCTTGCTTTTTGGGTGGCAACCTCTAGGCTTGATCTTGCCTTTTGACTCTTGGATATACACTTGGTGTTATAGCAGAAGCCTCTAGGTTTGCTCTTGGTTGTTCCATATACTATTGGTATTAGGGTGACAACCTTTAGGTTTGATCTTGCATTTTGACTCTTGGATATACACTTGGCTTTGGTTGTTCCATATACTCTTGGTATTAGGGTGACAACCTCTAGGTTTGATCTTGCATTTTGACTCTTGGATATACACTTGGCTTTATAGTGGCAGTCTCTAGGCTTGATCTTGGGTCTAGCCCAGATTACTTCAAGGATTCACCATGGTAAAAAAAAGTGCAAGTTACTCTTAGTGTTATAGTGACAACCACTAGGTTTGATCTAGGCTCCAGATCTTGGGTCTAGCCCAGATTACTTCAAAGATTCACCATGGTAAAAAAAAAGTGCAAGTTACTCTTAGTGTTATAGTGACAACCTCTAGGTTTGATCTTAAACCTGAACCCTGATTTCACCATGGTAAAAAAGGTCATAAATTCTTGCTATATTTGGCTTCTGGGTTGTTGGTTATATTCTTGGTGTTATAGTGGTAGCCTCTTGGATATACACTTTGGTGTTATAGTGGCAACCTCTAGGTTTGATCTTGGGTCTAGCCCATATTACTTCAAGGATTCACAATGGTTAAAAAAAAGTCATAAATTCTTGCTAAATATGGCTTACAGGTTACTCTTAGTGTTATAGTGGCAGCCTCTAGGTTTGATCTTGAGCCTGAGCCTCATTTCACCATGGTAAAAAAACAAAGAGTATTATGTGGAGACTAAATCTCTACCATCTATCTAATAATTATCGTTAATTAAATTAAAATTCTATAAATTTTATTCCAAAATAAAACACCTATAAAAATAATTATTATTGAGGGGAGAGGGTTGTTCTCCAATCCACTACAATCCACTACGAGAGGATGTGTAAGTTTGTCTGTCCCTTTTAAAATAAAAATAAAAATAAAAATCTATGTTCTAAATGGAAAAATAATGTCGGCTATAATTAGAAAAAAATGAATATGTTCTAAAGTAATTAAAAGTAAAAGAAATATGTGAATAAAATGTTTAAATTTTATATTTTTCAAAAATATTTTAATAAGAGATTTAAATAGACTATTTGAAAATCTATGTTAACTATTTATGTCAATATTTACTTATATATCTAATTATAGAAAAATAATTTTTTTATGGTAAAATTTTATTTGGTCTTATATACACACTATTTAGCACTAAAAATACATTTTTTAAACAATGAAATAACATATTGTATTTTGCACTTTAAAAAATTTGATCTCGAAACTTATATCACACCCTACTTAAATAAATCTATACTAATTTATTTTTATATATTAGATTTATAAATATATATAAATTTAAAAAATAATACTTCTCAAAATAAAATAAAATAATAACACTTTACTTTTAATATTTTATATTTTATAGATTAAATCAATCATAATGATTACTCAATTGATAACCACAACATAATGTGCTATAAACTACATGCCTATTATCCTTTCGTTAAGAATCAGAGTTATAAAACGTTTATATACATTCAAAACAAAAACGAAAACGAGTAGTCTAACGAGGTGGAGTTGACCCGAAAGTTATGGAAATTTTAGAAAATTATAGAAATTTCGGTTATATTTAGAGAAAATTTAGCAAGGGTTTTTATAAATCCAAGTTATAATTGTTAAAATTTTAGGATGGTGTTGAATTCATTTCCACCATAAAAAACATTCCACACTGATTCTACAAGATTTTTTATCCTTTCTTTTGTTAAGAATCAGAGTTATAAAACGTTTATATACATTCAAAACAAAAACTAAAATGCGTAGTCAAGGTGGAGTTGCCCGGAAAGTTATGGAAATTTTAGAAAATTATAGAAATTTCTGTTATATTTAAAGAAAATTTGACAGGATTTTTATAAATCCAAGTTATAATTGTTAAAATTTTAAGTGTATTAAACATTTTTGATGGTGCTGAATTCATTTCCACCATAAAAACATTCCACAATGATTCTACAAGATTTTTTGAAATTCTTTTTTGCCCAAATTCCATTTTTTACCCAAATTCCAACCACTTTATACTGATTAAACTACTCCTAAATAAAATAATAGCTGCACAGTTTGCTATCAAATAGAATTTAAAAGTTACACACTGAATATGGAACCATGAGTGGGAACACTGGTTCCTCCCTGTTCGTCCATGATTCTGGACAGCTCATAGGGAACAAATATTTGCCTATAAATACCTATAATGTCCGAAGAAAGAGGGTTAGACTATAAATAGGGTTAGACTCCGTCTGTCAGCCATCTGATACATCAATACCAACTTAATCCGGCCTGCGCGCAAGACAGCTTGAACTATACTCGAATGGCAGAAGCAGAGGCAGGAATGATTCCAAATACAAATACCACCTGCACTGAGGTCCAGTTCAAGGGTAAGTCTATACAAACGACTGTCACAGATGACGGTCCCGCTGTAGACAATTGGGTTAGTCGGCAAGATCCCGCTGTAGACAACTGGGTTAGTCGGCAAGATCCCGTTGTAGACAACTGGGTTAGTCGGCAAGATCCCGCTGTAGACAACTGGGTTAGCCGGCAAGATCCCGCTGTAGACAACTGGGTTAGTCCGCAAGATCCCGCTGTAGACAACTGGGTTAGTCAGCAAGATCCCGCTGTAGACAACTGGGTTAGTCAGCAAACAGGCCAGGAAACAGGAATAGTAACAGATACAAATACGACCTACACTGAGGTCCACTTCAAGGAAAAATCCATACAAACGACAGTTACAAGTGACGGTAGCGTTATAGAGAATTGGGTTAATCAGCAAACAGGGCAGGAAATTGTAGGGTTTGATCTGGAATGGCGGCCCAGTTTTCAAAAGGGATGGGAGAACGACACCGCCTTGCTCCAGCTCTGTACTGACAATGGCTGCCTGATTATTCAGATGTTGTTTCTGAATTTTATTCCGGAAGCCCTGGTTAGGTTTTTGAAAGATCCGGGAGTGAAACTAGTAGGTGTGGGTATTAGGCATGACGTGGAGAAGCTGATGTGTGATCACGGTTTGGAATGTGGAGGTCAGATCGATCTTGGTGTCTTGGCAGCCGAAAAGCTGGAGAGGCGGGAGCTCAAGCAGGCCGGGCTTAAGGGTTTGGCTATGGAGGTTCTGGGCTTACGCCTTTCAAAGTCAAAAAGTATTTCTATGAGCAACTGGGCATGGGCAATTCTACAGTATAGGCAGATTCAGTATGCTTGCATCGATGCCTTCGTTTCTCTTGCGATCGGTAAGAAACTCTTGAAGTCTGAAAACTGACGTTGTCTTTTAGGGTTTATTCATAAAGAAACCAGACTTGTTTTCGCCATATTAAGTGGCCCTGGGCAAGACGCTAGATGAATTGGGTTCGGAATTTTAAGGCATATGATTTTTATTGTATGCTTCCCTTTTTCTGATTGACTGGGATTCAATATGATATTTGTATATATGTGAATAGGGCATACAATTCTCTGCAATGTTATTTTCTCGGTTAACTGATTGATTGATGAATGAGTTAGTCGTTAAACTTCTTTCTAGAGCAAATGGTCTGTTATACCTGTTTGAGATCGATTACAGAGTTTTTGAAAATGTCGTAATTTTATTTGGAAATCTGGAAGTTGGTGTTCATCATAGATGCATATAACTGAGAGTAAAGCCGAGTAAGGCATACTCTTGAGCGAATGTTCTATGGTTAACAAGTAGGGCATAGTGTTGGTGTTCATCATAGATGCCTATAACAGTAAAGCCGAGTAAGGCATACTCTTGAGTGAACGTTCGATGGTTAATAAGTAGGGAATAGTGCCAAGTTTTTCCAAGTTGTCTCTCCACTTTCAGTTTGCTAAGTCGCTGGCAAGTACGAGTAATGTGCTATTGGTGTTAAGTTTTAATGGCCATTGAGTGTAAAGTAATTTTGGTGTTAAGTTTTAATGGCCCTCGAGTGTAAAGCGATTTTGGTGTAAGTTTTAATGGTCCTTGATTGTAAAGTTTATAGCTTATTTGAATTACTCAAGTGATTTTGGTGTTAAGTTTAATGGCCCTTGCTTGTAAAGTTTCTAGCCTATTTGAATTACTCAAGCACAGCCATTGAGGCTAAAGTTTTTAGTTTAGATGAATTACCCTAAGACCATAGGGTGTGGGTAGCTTGCCATGTTTTTGTGCTACCAAGTCGCTTTCTTAATTCAAAGACTCTAGAGTGTGAGTAGCTTTCCATGTTTTTGTGTTACCAAGCGGATTCTTGCAATAGACCTAGCCCTTAGTGGTCCTTCAAGGAATGAGGTCTCAAAATTTAATATGTGAGCTCGGTTCAAAGTATTTAAATTTTGATTAGTCTCATCACAAATGTAAAGTTGGATGTCTATTTCTCAACATTATAGTCATAGAACCTTTCACCCTAAGATTTGCATTTCTACGCGTTACAAAATTGCAGATTATCACTCCAAAATGATGCCCTCGCGCGATAGAGAAAATTTTAACTTCCTTCCAGAGCAAATGGTCTGTTATACCTGTTTGAGATTGATTACAGAGTATTTGAAAATGTTGTAATTTTATTTGGAAATCTGGAAGTTGGTGTTCATCATAGGTGCATACTCTTTTTAACTCTGAGAGTAAAGCCGAGTAAGGCATACTCTTGATTCTATGTTTCACGGTTAATAAGTAGGGAATAGTGTCAATGTTGGCCAATTAGCCAAGTTGTCTCTCCACTTTCAGTTTGCTAAGTCGCCGGCAAGTTCGAGCAATGTGATTTTGGTGTTAAGTTTTAATGGCCATTGAGTGTAAGGTGATTTTGGTGTTAAGTTTTAATGGCCCTTGATTGTAAAGTTTCTAGCCTATTTGAATTACTCAAGGACAACCATTGAGGCTAATACTTTTAGCCTACTTGTATTACCCTAAGACCATAGGGTGTGAGTAGCGTTCCATGTTTTTGTGCTACCAAGTGTCTTTCTTAATTCAAAGACTCTAAGGTATGAGTAGCTTTCCATGTTGTTGTGTTACCAAGTGGCTTCTTATAATAGACCTAGCCCTTCCTTGTCCTTCAAGGAATGAGGTCTCAAAATTTAATATGTGTGAGCTCGGTTCAAAGTATTTGAACTTTGATTAGTCTCATCACGAGTGTAAAGTTGGATTTATGTTTCTCAACATTATAGTCTTAGAACCTTTCACCCTAAGATTTGCATTTCGACGTGATACATAATTGCAGATTATCACTTCAAAAGAACATTTTCTCGTAATATGGAGGACTTGGCTCCTCTCCTTAGAGAAAGAGATTCCTGCGAGATGCCAGGCAATTGTCCCCTCCTTCCTCATCACAAAATGATGTCCTCGTGCGATACAGATAATTTTTGTCTCCTTTCCTCGTCGCTGCAGAAGAAAGTTCGTGTGTGATATAGAGGACATATCTCCTTCACCAGTACAGAAGGATGTTCTCGTGCAATACAAAGAACCTATGTCACTTAGACACCATGACATGTGACATGGAGAACCGTATTTGACATGGGACATGATGACCCTAATCAGTGAATTATTACACACACAAAAATGAAATGTAGACAAAGATCCAATCTCTATACGATTTAGAAACTAAAACATTTACAATTATAGGATTTAGAAACTAAAACATTTACAACGATTTAGAAACTAAAACATTTACAATTTTACATGATGATGATACAAATTCAATTATACAATAAGTATTATATCAATGATTATAAAATGACAAACACACAAGAAATTAGAACATAGAGTGCAATTTTCTCATTAAATCTTCAAAATCAAAATTTATTACATAGATATTGAATCACGGCTACTATAGATGAGAATGTTCACCGACAAATACAAAATAAGGTTGCTACTATAGATGAGAATGTCAATGACAAATACAAAATAAGATAGATACTATATAGTAGAACCATAGATGATAGGGTCCATGATCTTAATGTTAAGATCTATCCTCTTTTACCAACCATCATCTAAAATTGTATCCTTGACTTGTTTATTAGAACATAGAGTGCGGTTTTCTTCATTAAATCTTCAAAATCAAAATTTATTATGTAGATATTGAATCACTCCTACTATATAGGAGGATGTCAATGACAAATACAATATGAGGTTGCTACTATAGATAAAAATGTCAATGACAAATACAAAATAAGGTAGATACTATATAGTAAAACCATAGATGATAGGGTCCATGATCTTAATGTTAAGACCTATCCTCTTTTACCAACCACCATCTAAAATTGTATCCTTGACCTGTTTTGAAGGAGCTTGATTTGCCTTTTTCTTAAAAAAATCCCCAAGCTCTTTCCTTTCCTTTGACAAGAAAAAAATCCCCAAGCTCTTTCCTTTCCTTTGACCTTTACCACCTGCGCCTGATGATTGAACCATAATCTTTGTGAAACAAGGAAAAAAAACACCATTGTAAAAAAAATAAAAAAAAAAACCAAAAAACCCTTGGGCATCCTTTCCTTTGACCTTTACCAGCTGCTCTTGATGTTTGAACCATAATCTTTGTGAAACGAGGATAAAAAACACCATTGTAAAAAAAAAAAAAAACCAAAAAACCCTCGTGCCCAACGCTAGGAATCCCTTCTGACATGGCACAATAACCCTCAACTGGAATCCAAATTGCTTCATAGCTCAACTTGCTGAGTGAAATGACATTACTAGAATGCAAAAACTGAAAACATGATTTAATGTCTCGCTCACATGAGAGACACTTGTCCAGTTTTCAAGGCACATTGATGGCAAGTGTCCAACATGTGCCCTATGCCAAACACGTGTTGGACACTTGTTCTCACATATTCATGTCCAAGATGTGAAACATGGAACACGACCCCTATGTGGACAGCTTCGATCACTTTGCAAAGAACTTGTCTCCTCCTTTATTGCTACGCAAGGAATTTCTTCATAGTTAGTTTGACATTTTCTGGCAATGGGGTATGGTCTTAATGTTCTAAAGTAGTTATGAACTTGTCTCCTCCTTCATTGCTACATAAGGAATTTCTTCATTGCTACATTTTCTGGCAATGGGGTATGGTCTCAATATTCTAGAGTAGTTATTGCTCAACGATATAGAGGGTGCTTGTGTTTCGAACTGTGGATTGTTGTCAAGTGCGTTGGCTCTTGTTGGGCAAGGCTAGGAAAGTTCCAATGGTACAAATGGGTGGGGTTCCTCCATTTATCACCCAAAATGTCAAAGTGTTTCTACGATATGGGGTTTAAAACCATGACGAGCCTGTGGCAGCTTACGTTAACTTGCGTTGGGTTGAAGTTTGGTGGGGCATGGTATGGCTTGTCCTTGTGTAGCCCCTTTTTTTGTCTAAATGGTTTGAGTGCAACACTTACGCCAAGCATGCCCTAACCACTCTGGCTATAGCTCATGGCTCCATTCTCTCCGAGAGGCTCATTTTACAGCCGAATATGATGTGGAAAGGTGTCTGTCGATTGAAATTTTACTCATATGAACCAAATTAAAATTTTAAAAAATCTTAAAAATAAATAAAATAACTATACAAAATATTTAAATAATATGGACTTGTCAAAAAATCTACACATAAACAAATTAAATCCCTTTTGGTTACTGTTAGATGATGATGTAAACATTTAAATGGTTAGTCAAATAAAGGATACAGGTAGGGATTTCCTCTATCCTTGCATCCAGACAACCAACTATTTGCGCTTGTATTCTAACAACGAAGTTATATTGAGTGTTTTCAGGCATCTCTAAACAACGAAGTTATATTTTGTTTTCAAATTCTCCGTAGTTTAAATGTATTATGAAATTTCATTAAATATTTGGTCATGCACAACTCTTCTACGGGGACTTGTGCATAATGGTATTTTTTATTTAAATATCACGTAATATCCTTCGTATATTATGCATTTTTTATTTAAATATCATGCATTTGATAACGAGTTTTTAAAATCTTTTAATTTATGAATATTGACATTTTAAATCTGTTTTTCTTTTTCTTTTTATTACTCAAATGTTGGGTTTTTTCAAGAGTTTTTAAGTTTTTTTTACGTGTAAAATGTTAATTAGGGTTATTTTGGGTAGTTGGATAGAATTATTGTTATTTTTTTCACTCAAGTTTAAATCTCCTCTATGAATCCTAATACCTTCATAAATATTGTATTAATGACTTTTTGCCTCTAAATATTGTTATATTTTCTTCTAATTTTGTTGAACCCTTAAATAATTATATCTATAAATTGACAATCTCCCATAATGTCATAATGAACCCTAATACCTTCATAAATATTGTTGTAATGACTTTTTGCCTATAAATATTGTTGTATTTTCTTCTAATTTTGTTAAACCCTTAAATAATTATATCTATAACTTGACAAGTATATCTATAGACTGAACTCCTGACTTGATATTAACCACCTCACTCTTAACTTTTTGAGGTAAGGAAAAAGCTAATTTCTTTTTTTTTGGTAAAAAAAAGAAAGCCCATCATCCATTCAAACGCACTTGTCTTGTTTTTTAATCACTCCATTTAAAGGCACTTGTTTTTTTTTTAATAAATAATTTTTTATCACTCCATTTATTTATGATCATTCTTTTATTTATTTCTAATGCAAAATTTTAGTTATATATATATTGGAATTACTTTATATTATTTTTAATTTTGTTTATATTATTTATTTATTTATATTAATAAGATGTCTTTAATATTTAATTTGATTTTTTCTTTAAAAGTTGGTTTTTTTTTTTTTTTATTATATTTATTTTTATTTCTTATATTATTTTTTAATTTGGTTTACATTATTTGTTTAAAACTTAGTTTTTTATTATATTTTTTATTAATTTTTATATTATTTATTATTATTTATTTTTTGACAATTTAATTTTGATTTTTCTTTAAAAATTGGTTTTTTATTTGAATTTTTATTTTAATGATTTGTTCATATTAGTTGTGAATTATAATTGAAAAAAATTGTAATTTCAATATCACAATACCTTATTGAAAAGGGAGTCAAGTTATTTGATGTAAGCTTTCAATTGAATTATAATTTTAATTAAAAAATTTTGTTTGATAAAATCATTCTTTAATTTGCAGTGGTTTTTGGTGAGATTTTTGGGAATTTTTTTGGTGGGTTTTTCTCGTTGAATTTCTATTTTTCTCTAAAATCTGGCAGAAATTTATTGAAATCACAAGCTTGATGGGCAACCTCTTGAAGTGCCTTAGCGGTTTATCCATATATACCATCAAAAAACCCAGAGAACGGTTAAACATATTGTTATATTGTAAGTTCACGTGCTTATTAATTAAATTTAAATATGATTACATAATCATTATTCTATTTTATAAGGTGAAATGGATTTTAACTTATTGTTGCTACTTTAATATTTTAATGCAATATGTATATTATGTTTTTTTACCTGTAGTCTAACAAGGGGGAGGAGTTGCCCGGAAAGTTATGGAAATTCCGGTCATATTTAGAGAAAATCCAGCAAGGATTTTTGTAAATCTAAGTTTTAGTTGTTAAATTTCAAAATTTTAGGTGTCCTAAACATTTTTGATGGCACTGAATCCATTTCCACCATCAAAAATGCGATTCAAACACTACCTCTACAAGATTTTTTTGAATTTTTTTTACCCAGATTTTGGTCACTTTTGGCCCTCCTGGTTTCAGACTCTTTTTTTAATGTAACAAATTTGAATTTTATTATTTTGATTACTTTTAATTTTTTTAAAAGAGATTACAACATTTCACTTGGGTTATAAATTTTAATGGACATGTAAATGTTTACCAATTTTATTGAACATATTAATATCAAGGGATTATAAATTAGACATATTAATATAAATTCAACATATTAAATCAATATGTAAAAATGTTTACAAACGTTTTTACATTACCTCTATATTAAATTATATCTATATTAAGTTATAATTGTATCTATATTAAGTTATAGAATGCCTCTCGACATGATTAAAAATAACTATTACATATTTAACTTCATACCATTTACATTATAACATATTTCCACAATCTTCCTTCATGCAATTTATGAAATATGAAAAATTATAATCATGGCAGAGTAAAATTAAGAGAGGTGTTATAAGTTGTTA
>APFE031028051.1:9044-31841 GCA_000404065.3 Pinus taeda | reverse complement strand
AGAATCCCTCTATTGTTATTTTTGTGGCTTTATATTATTATTGTTAGGTCGGCTGGGTTATATTGTGACTCCTTAGACTCCTATATATAGAAAGGAAGTTTTGTCATTTGAATCATCGAAGAATTGTCCATTTATGTAATGTAAATGAGGTTGCCCCCTCGAAGAGGCTGAATTCTAAGGCGTTGATCTATCTTTTCTATCTTTTCTTGAGCTGGTTTCATAACAGGTGACCGCTTTATTATGATGATCCAGTGCTCATTGCATCAATTTACAAGCTTCAATTTGCAAATCTAACACTTCCATGCCACTCAAAAGGCCCCAAAACCCTTGTTTAGGCTCTTACGTGTGAAAATTTCAAAACTAAAATCCTATTGCAGCAACTAGTATTAATTATTCTAACTAACAAATTAATTATTTAGTTTATTTCTATGGAAAAATTGAATTAAACACACTGCAACCTTCACAAATAAAATTCTGCGAAAAATAAATAGCCCTGGAATTGAGAAAATACTAGCGCACATAAATTTTACACACTTATTTTTGGACAAATGTCCTCGGAAAAACCCAACTTGGGAAAACCGGTGCAAAAATTGAGGGTTTTATATTAAGTAGTAGTGAAATTCTGAGTACAATATGGATGCCTGACACTGGCAATCCACAACAAGAAAATATGGTCGAAATTATCTAAGGGAATTTCCCTTCCTCCACAAGCAACCCCCACAACTCATGTTCCTTGCACTCGTGTGGCTGCCTATACTCACGCTTCTGCCCATACTCGTGTTGTTGCTCGTACTTGGACTTCTGCCTGCACTCTTGCGACTGACCATACTCGGGCTTCTGCCTACACTCATGTTCCCTGCATTCAAGTTGCTTGCAGTAGGAATAACTCGCCCTCTTGTTGCTGCCTCTCTGGATTTGGAAATCTTTCTTCGGATCACTGTCCCTACCCCTCAATGACTCTGGGTCCCGCTTTGGATCAAACTCTTGTTGCTAGTTCGATCTACACAAGGAACTGCTACTTAAGTGTCTTTGATGTATTCTCCAATTTCCCATCGACTTCTTCTTATAATCCTTTGTTGGAGCACCAACAACCAAGATTAAAACTTAATCAAGGGATAGGATCATCTTGAAGTCAATCCATGTGAGTTTCTAGACTATTCTCACCTTGACTTAATTAATTATGATTAATTAACAATTTTTTCTAAGTTTAGACTTAGGAAACATTAAAAAATAGGTTAATAATCTAATGAAGCCATCTTTAGGTGGAATTTCTAGAAACGATTTCTAGGTTTTGGAGATTTCATGTATTTTAGCCTCTCCACCAAGTTTCGTGACTAGAACACATCTGATGCTACAAAAGCTAACACTCTGTCTTAGCGAGGACTGCGTTCTAGTGTTGCACACCCTATCACAACACTCTGTCTTTGTGTCACCCCCTGTCACATTGTTGATATTTGGCTACTGCTACCCACTAATCACTGCGCAAATATGATGTTGCATTTGTGCTGATGCTGACACTGTTGTACTTCTACCAACTCTGCATCTGCATTGCAACTCTGTCTCATATGATGTTGCGGCAATTGCAACTACTGCAACTGAGAAGCATCCGAAATATTGAATCAACTATGTTTAGTGCGATGCATCTGTCTCCCAAGTCCAGACTCCTACTAGCATTTGCACTGTCTTTGAAGAATTTGTGTTGCTGCTAACTCTGCACTAAGCCACCTGCTTTGTTGTCAACACTGCTCTGCGCTCCTAAACATCTCACTGCTACTAGTCTGCAACTTTCACTCTGGTATTGACTACATCAACTGCCACTGATCCATCCTACAACTAAATACTGTGGGCCCCCGTAGTTAGGTAATGATCCATCAAGTGGACTCCTCAAGGACTTTGCCCAACATGGCACACCAGAGTCTTATACTCTTCCTCCTTCTAGATTTGGTGCCCCACTTTCTTCCTTCAAGCTTAGTCCTTGGTTGGGACCCTTCCTTTATTTGCAACTTGCACTTCCTCCGACAGCTGGAAGTCAATCTACTGCCTAGCTCTGCATTCTGGCTAACTCGCACAACCTCCTCTGGAAATCTCGTGCGACCATCCATGTAGAGTTGTAAAATCTGGAATCTCAAAAATCGAGAAATATACCTCAAAAATCTCCCTCTTTACCTCTACTCGGCTACTGCTCTGCTACTCACACTACTTTTGGAATGTGCATATATGCTAGTTGCCATTGTCAATCTGCAATGGAAAATCGAACTTCTGAAACTTAAAGTTACCTAAGAGAAATCTTCTCTCTACTGTGTGTGCTTTTCTCTTCCACTCGGCGCCGATTTTGCTGCTGGAAAACCCTTTATGTCCAAATAGAAATTTGCTCAGAGAAAATATGAGTTGTTGCTGCTCCTTGTGACTATTGGAATCACCGTCCTAAACAAATCAAATTTTTTGCCAATCTTGCAATTGAAAATCAAATTTCTACTCCAGTGATTTGGCCTGCCTATCAATGGACTGTGTTGCATCTAGGAATTTCGGCCTGTTGCTCCCACTAAACAACAAAATTCCCTTCTCCACTTCTAAGCTTCTCCACTGATTACCCATTCTTTGATACCATGTGAAAATTTCAAAACTGAAATCCTATAGTATTAATTCCTCTAAGTGATAAATTAATTATTCAGTTTATTGCTACGACAACATCGAATTAAACACACTGCAAACTTCATAAATAAAATAATGTGGAAAATAAATAGCGCCAGAACTAAGAAAATATTAGCACACACACACATAAATTTTACACACTTATTTTTGGACAAATGTTCCCAAAAAAACCCAACTTGGGAAAATCGGTGCAAAAACTGAGGTTTATATTAAGCAACAATGAAATTTTGAGTACAATCTGGATGCCTGAAATTGACAATCCACAACAAGAAAATATGATGAAATTATCTAAGGGAATTTTCCTTCCTCCATAAACAACCCCGACAACTCACGTTGCCTGCACTCGTGCAACTTCCTGTACTTGGGCTTTTGCTTGTACTTGCGCGGTTGCCCGTTCTCATGGTTCTGCCTATACTTGCGCGGTTGTCTGTACTCGGGCTTTTTCCTACACTCGCATTGCCCGCACTTGAGCTACCTGCACTGGGAGTAACTAGACATCTTGTTGTTGACTCTTCGGATTTGAAAATATTCCTCTAGATCACTCGGTGCAACAACTAAGGGTTTATATTAAGCAACAATGAAATTTTGAGTACAATCTGGATGCCTGAAACTGACAATCCACAAGAAGAAAATATGATGAAATTATCTAAGGGAATTTTCCTTCCTCCATAAGCAACCCCAACAACTTGCGTTCCCTGCACTCGCGCAAATTCCTCTACTTGGGTTTTTTCTTGTACTCACGCGGCTACCCATACTAGGGCTTCTGCCTATACTCGCGCGGTTGCTCGTACTCGGGCTTCTTCCTACACATGTGCTGCCTGCACTCAAGCTGCTTGCACTGGGAATAACTAGACCTCTCGCTGTTGATTCTCCAGATATGAAAATATTTCTCTAGATCACTGCCCCTTCTCACTAACATTGCGTCCCTCTCTAGATTGAACTCTTGCTGCTAGCTCGATATACACAAGGAACTATTGCTCAAGTATCTTTGGTGTATTCTCCAGGTGCCCATCAACTTCTTCTTATAATCCTTTGTTGGAGCACCAATGATCAAGATTAAAATTTAATCAAGGGATACGATCATCTTGAAGTCGATCTGTGTGAGTTTCTAGACTAGTCTTATCTGGACTTAATTAATTATGATTAATTAACGAGTTTTCCTAAGTTTAGACTTGGGAAACATTAAAAAATAGGTTAATAATCTAATTAAGCAATATTTAGGTGGAATTTCCAGAAATGATTTCTGGGTTTTGGAGATCTCATATATTCTAGCCTCTCCACCAACTTTTGTTATTAGAACACATCCGATGCTACAAAAACTAACATTACAGTGCTAAAGAAGGCTTATAGATGACTAAAATATCCCCCTTGCAAAATTATGTTTGCAAAAAGCCCACAAACCCTCTTGGCTCTGCGAACCTTTCAACAAAATCGCCATAACTCAATTGGTTGGGTTCTTTGGTTGTTATCCTGTCGGTCGCGGGTTTAATCCACGAATGACGTGTTGGTTGCATATTTTTTTGGGTGGTCGGTTGAACTAACCCACCATTTTGGTTGGGGTCGTGGCCTTTGTAACTTCAATAACAGGGGGCACGAGCAGTGGTTAACATACCACACACCCGACCCTATGGCTACAGTGTTCGTTGAACCGTTTACGGTGATCAGTGGGGGGTTCGACCCACCTGCTTGCTGTTTAATGTGCCAACCAACTTTAATAAAACTTAAATAATTTTGTTGCCACATGGTTTAACAAGCAACACTGTAGCTAGATTGCTCGGGTGTTGGTTTGGCTCACTAGAGGTTATATGTTTGATTCCCATGGAATTTTTTTTGGTTGACCCACATAATTTTGGACCAATCTAAGGCGTCTTGTGATTGGGCCACATGTCACCCAATAATTGGCCCACCTATCACCGTACAACCCATGCATCTTGCCCTGGTTAGTCAACCCTATCCAGTCATCCCTCCACATCACCACCATACTGCCACCTGTGATGCCACGTGTTAGATTTGTACACTATCGTCCATACACATGCATAGTCAACCTATAATTTGACTTTTTTGCATGTTTAGGAAAAACTTCAAAACAACATAATTTCCTCATACAATGTTCATTCGACGTGATTCAAGTGTCATTGGAATCAACGCAACAATCTCTATGACATGGTGTTATTTTCAGAAGCTTTCAAACACTTTTATTTTTGAGCAATTTTTGATCCCCTAGATCACTCCTCTCCACTGGAAGCTTTTGGACCACCAAAAGTATGGTTTTACTAAACAAATAAGTGAAGGTATAGCTCCCCCACTTTTATAATCTTTATCCACCTTGCTTTACTTGGATTGGTTCCTTTGAGTCCAACGTGAAGATACTCCACATTGCCTCTGCGTGAAGTTCTCGTTTTCATATCAAGAATTGTGTCTTCTTGCATCTCATTTAAGTATTTTGGAGCAAAACCTTATATAGAAAGAATTTAAATACTTTCTCCTTGATCAACAATCATAGGAGGCTTATACAAGCTCAAGTTTTCCATATTCACAACAAAATAAATTTGCATATAACATGGCAAATCTAATCGGAAAACATTATTGCCAATCTTTTCCAATATTTTGAATGGACCATCTTTGATTGGTTTGAGATTTTTACCTTCACCTTGCAATATTTCCTTGCTGATATATAGCGAAACTTGATCTCCCACTTGAAGATCATGATCAACACGATGCTTATCATGCTTGGTTTTGTACTTGGCTTGACCCTTCTCCCACTGTTCCTGAACTGCTTGATGCACCAATTGGATTTGTTCAATAAAACGCTTGGCTTTGTCCACATCACTATGTCCATTCACTGGAATGTTTTTTCCAAATATAAAACCCAAAGGAGGCTTTGAAAAATATCCCAAACATGCTTTGAATGGAGATGTCTATGTAGATGAATGCTTGACATGATTGTATGGATGCTAAATGAAATGTAAATGTTCATCCCAAAGCTTAAGATGCTTACCACAATATACATGAAGTAGATGCACTATTATTCTATTCACTACCTCTGTCTGCCCATCAGTTTGTGGATGAAATGTTGTGATTCTCTTCAACTTGGTGTCCATGAGTTCCCATAAACTTCCCGATCAATCGAGAATTTTGATTAGAAATAACAGAAGTGGATAACCCAAAATGAACCCATACATTCTAAAAGAACATCCGTGCAATTTGTTTAGTTGTTCCATGTTTCTTACAAGGCATCAAAATAGACATTTTGCTAAATCTATCCACTACTACATATAAGTAATCATGACCTTTTCTAGACATAGGTAATCTTCCTACAAAATCCATAGAAATACTTTCCCAAGCATGAGAAGGAATAGGAAGTGGTGTATATAAACCCAATTTCCTGTTACTTGGCTTACTAGTAGCACACGAGGTACATCCTTTTACATAACTTGCCACAATTTCATTCATATGAGGCCAATAAAAATACCTTTGCAGTTGAACAACTGTTTTTCCTACACCAAAGTGACCAACAATAAGATAAGTGTGGGATTCCTTTATGAAATTAGCTCTTTCACCCTATGGAATACACAACTTTCTAAGATGATACAACAATTTTATATGAACATGGTAATCCAATTATTCTACATGATTGCTTTGACTCAAAGCTGCATATACATCTTTAGAATCTTCATCTTGAGCATATTGTTCAATATAAATTTCATGCACGATTGAATTATGCTTAATAATGATAAATGCATTGACTCTAGGCCTTGGTAACATATATGCAACTTTGTTATAAATGCCTTTCTTATACCTGATGACCAAATGAAATCGTTGGAAAAACCCCATCCATTTGAAATGTCTAGCTTGTTGTAGCTTAGTTTGCGATTGAAGATATTGCAAAGGTTGATGGTCAGGACATATAATCGTTTCTTTACCCATCATTTATTTTCTTCCATTTCTTCACACTTTGAACTAAAGCATACAACTCTTTATCATTAGTCAGATAGTTAAGTACTGCATTAGAAAAAGTCTAAGAATGATAGCATATTGGCTTACCATGTTGCATCAACACTGCTTCTATAACATATTCACTTGCATCAGTCTAAACTCTGAATGGTTGTTTAAGATTTAGAAGTGCTAGAACTGATGTTGTACTTATCTTCTCTTCCAATGTGCCGAAGGCTTTTTGTTGTTTGCCTCTCCATTGAAAGACATATTTTACTCTTGTCAAAGCATGCAATGGCGCTGCAATAAATGAGAAGTTAGCAAAAAATTTTCTCCAATATTGTGTTGCTCTAAAAAAACTCCTAACTTCTATTGCATTATTGGGCTTATGCCAATTTATAATGAATTCTACTTTAGAGGGACCTATTTTCAGTTCACCACCCCCTACAATATGACCTAAGTACACGAAAAATGTTTTGCCAAATTCACATTTGGACATATTTAAATAAAACTTTTCCTTTTCCAAAACATCTAAAACTTACTTCACATGCTCTTCTCGAGCCTTACTGAAAATCTGAATATCATCTAAGTAGAATATAACAAAATCATCAAGGGATGGACATAATACATCATTCATCACCCTCATGAATGTAGCAGGTGCATTACAAATCCCAAAAGACATTACTAACCATTCAAACAATTATTGTTTTGCTTTAAAATCAATTTTCCAAATATCACTTTCAACAATTCTTATTTGGTGATAACCACTTCTCAAATCTAACTTAGTAAAATAAACAACGCCCTTTAACTGATCTAGAAAATAATAAATGTGAGGAAGAGGGTAATTATTCTTTACCATGATCTTGTTCAAATCTCAGAAATCCATGCACATGTGCCATGTACCATCCTTCTCTAGAACCAAAACAATAGGAGACCCACAAGGAGATGTACTAGGTCTAACGACTGCTTTGTCAAGCAACTCTTGGATTTGTCTCTTGATCGCTGCATTCTCCAAAACTTACATTCTATACATACCAATATTCATAAGTTGAGCATCCTACTACAACTAAATCTCATTGTTGGATTCCCCTTTTTGGAGATAATCATTCAACCAAATCATAATTAAATTTATAATCACATCTTGAGAAATATTTGGATTCAAAATTATCCTTAGATTTTACCATCAACAATACAAAATTCTTACTAGCATTTACAAGTCTCTTCATTTGTCATGTAATCACAAGAGATAAATTCATTTTCTTGTGATGTTCTTGGTCAAGGGTTCGATCCACGAATGGTGCGTTAGTTACATATTTTTTTGTGTGGTTGGTTGAACTGACTTGTCGTTTTGGTTGGGCTTGTGGCCATTGTAATTTCAATAAAAGGGGGACATGGGTGGTGGTTAACATACCACACACCCGACCTTGTGGCCATTGTAACTTCAATAAGAGGGGGCATGGGTGGTGGTTAAAATACCACACACCTGACCTTGTGGCTATAATGTGTTCGTTGAACCATTTGCGGCAACCGGTCAGAGGTTCGACCCACCAACCCGCCCTTTAATGTGCCAACCACCTTCAATAAAACTTAAATAAATTTTATGCCACATGGTTTAACAAGCAACGTTGTAGTCCGATTGGTTGTGCATTGGTTTGGCTCGGTGAAGGTTATATGTTTGATTCCCATAGAGGTCGGTTTGGTCGACTAAGAGAATTTTGGCCCAATCTGAGGTGTCACATGACACCCTGTGATTGGGCTATGTGTTACACGATAATTGGCCCCACATGTCACCATACGAGCCATGTGTCTTGTGTTGGTTGGTCAACCTTGTCTGCCACATATCCTCTGTTGAGTGGTAAACCCTATCCAATCAATGCTGCGCATCATCGTCGTACTACCACGTGTCAAGTATGTACGTATGTACGTTTTTGTTCATATACCTACACAACGAACTTGTAGTTTGACTTTTTGCATGTTTGGAAAAAACTTCAGAACACCATAACTTCCTCATACGGTGGTGTTGAGTGGTAAACCCTATCCAATCAATGCTCCACATCATCGTCGCACTGTCACGTGTCAAGTATGTACGTATGTACATTTTTGTTCATATACCTACACAACGAATTTGTAGTTTGACTTTTTGCATGTTTGGAAAAAACTTCAGAACACCATAACTTCCTCATACGGTGTTTTTTCGATGTGATTCAAACGTTATTAGAATCACCACAACAACCTCTACGACATGGTTCCATTTTCAGAAGAATTCAAGCACTTTAATTTTTGAGCAATTTTTGATCCCTTGGATCAATCAAACCACCATGAGAACTAAACATCAAATTTATACAACTAATAGAAAATTATAGAATCTCACGACAAAAACATGTTAGAATCACAAGAGGAAAATCTGAAGGCTACTTAACGCTAGAACGCCTAAGGCTAATAACATTGAAAGCACATCTACCTAATAAAATAAACTAAACAAAAATATAAAAGTCTAGCCACTAATTTTATGCTTTGGGTAGCCAACAAATAACAAAAATAAGTAAATGAAGACGCGAAAGGCCAAGAGCATTCACGTTCATATGAAAACCTCTGAAACAAGACACGACTGCTACAATCAGCCATATAAGAATGATGAGAACATATTATCTTTAAGATTTCCAAGGCTCGAAATAAAAACCAAAAGAAGTGAGGAAAAAAACCAGTGATGTCATCATGAAAAGAAAAAATGTTCCAGAAAACTCAGAATTCCACCGAAAACCTACCACACATCTAAATCACAAAAATATAACACTGGAAGTTACACGAAACATAAAAAATCCCGCAAAATAAAACCAAAAGCTCGAAGACATACCTCAAGCAAACCAACATTTTTTGTTTACATCAAAGTTCGATTGAAAATTCAGTCCGTCACCTATACTAAAACCGATGTGTGTGTAGTGGTAAACTCAAGGGTCACAACTCACAAATAGAAGGCATTTTAAGGAAGAGTAAATCAAGGGAAAATTTTATAACCTTCTCATCCTGTCACATGAGATATCATATCCTATCATTAAACTGTGCACGTCATTGCCCAATCTAGAAAATGCCCTCATGCAATGAAATTGAGCCCTTGCTCAAAAACCCCACCCCGCACATCACATCTTCAATCTACACGATGCAATTGAAAATGGAAGACATCTCAACTTGGGAGTTTGGAAATTGAGTTGCCTCGTGCAAAAATTTGAAGCTGGCGACAAATCTATAACTTGCAAGTTGTTGATATACCATGTTAAATTAATTTAATCACAACCTGTAAGTAGTTGCGTGATCCAACCTTATAAAATTGTGCCATGTGCGTATACAATGTTACAAGGTTTATATATTAAAATATTTCAATGTTTTATGTTTGGGTGGTTTTTGGCTTCTATTACAAATTACAATTTACAACTTGTAATTTTGTAAGTACTTGAGATCTTAAATTAATTTAATGTTTATTTATTAACAAGTTGTACCCACCAAATTAAATCATATCTAAGATTTAATTGCGTACATGGTCCTTTCTACTTTTTTTTTTTTTCCTTTTGCTTTTATGCCCTTCTTTATTGCACCTTTAGGCTTTGAACTTCAAAGTTCGACTTTGTTGCTTTCACAAGGCCAAGCCTCCGAGTCTCCCATATATTTTACACAAATATCTTTTTAGTTGTGTTTGCTCGCCTCCTTGTTGCATTGGATTCTCTTGTGTTTACTCACCTCCTTGTTGCATTGGATTCTCTTGCCACTCTCAAGCCTCCGAGTCTTCCATATATTTTACACAAATATCCTTTTTGTTGTGTTTACTCCCCTCCTTGTTGCATTGGATTCTCTTGTCACTCTCAATCTCACTACCATTAAAATTTACCCAAAGCTCCTTCTCTTCAAAGCCACATTTAATAATCGTTTACTCTGTGTTGTGTGGGACTATCTTGAAAAGAAGCCACGTTTAGTAATTGTTTAATGTGTGGCTTGTATGAATATCTTGAACATACATGTTGTATGAAATTTGCAAGGAAAAGTCCTATGTGATATTAGTTAATATCTCCATATTTCTCTCAACCTTCAACGAACTATGGAATTATTTAAATTGCAAGACATCTATAATCTCTAATGATGGATATATATATATATATATATGGTGTTGATGTATGATATAACATAAACTCTAAAGCCATCTTAGCATAACGTCATGAGCAAACATGACGACAGTGAATTGTTGCTTCTTTCACTACTTAGAAGCTGAATTTATTGTCAGAATAAAACTTCAACATTATTGTTCTCTGTCACTACTGTTGGAAAATGTATTTCCACTTGTCTCAGTTGTGACTTTCTATGTAAAGAGTTTGTTCCTATTCTATAGGAGTGGTTTCACTAGTTTGGTGTGTGGTTGAGATATTCTCTCAACTAATTGATTGTGTGTCCAAGATAGTTTCCATATCTTGAGACAACTCTTCCTGTATATATGTAATATCATATTTGATTAATCTAATACAGATTTCTTGATGGAAATTTAACATGGTATCCGAGCCCCTGAGGCCCTGACCCCTCTTGGGCTTGGACCGTCTTGGGCTGAGGGAAATAATTGAGAAGTATATTTTGTTTTAGTTTTTTTTATGTGTCCATCATCCGTCGGAACCTGTGGTTATCTTTTGTGGTCTGCACGTGGCATCTCTGTTGCCAGATCCGTGGAGTTGTAGAGACTGAAATAGATCTTTGCTTGCTCATAGATATATGTTTGCTTGTAGAGACTGAAAGTGATTTGTTGACAACATAGAACCATGGAGCTACTTACTCGTGTCTACATCCCACAACGATCCAAGAAAGTGAGTTGGAGTTCGTTGTTCATGCCCAAGTATGAGGGCGACAACATTGGTGTTGGTGCAGATTGAAAAGTGTGGATCTGCATAGCGGATGCTTGCTTGTCTTGTTGTTGTAAATCAGAGCGTAGGTGTTGAGGCTCGCTGATGTGAGCTCACTGACCTGCATGGGAATTTGACCTAAGAACGGTCATCTGTGAATTTGAAGAGGTGTGAAGCTTGTAATTGCGGTCAGATCTGAGCCGGTGTGTTGTGAGGAGGTGTGAGCAGAGAAACATAGGACAAGGGCGTTTGGGCTGAAGGATGCGAGATTTTTTTTTTAATTAATTAATTTATTTTTATTTTATTTTTGTGTGGAGGAAACTGAAAAGAAATAATAATGGATGGAGTGATGTTTTCTGAAGGTTCATTGACATTTCCTTTAGCCATGGATATTATGCCAATCATGCATGATAGCGATCACTATGAGCTCGTTAAAGATATTGGGTGAGGCAATTTCGGCGTAGCGAGCTTAATGTGTGACAGACAGACCATGGATCTCTTTGTTGTCATCAACTTGCTGGCCCATCCCTATGTTATGTGGGCATTGCGTGTTAAGCGTTGATCTCCACAACGTTGTTGGTTGATTGCCGAGTTTTTCACAGGCGTGGTGCCTTCGCGCAAGAGGTCAAGGTCGAGTTGCTGTCTTTGCAAAGGCAATGTTTCGTGGCTGCAGGTCTGAGCTGTGTGGTTGTTGTTGGCGTGGAGTGTATTTTTTAATGAGGTATCCCTCGTCGTGAATTCAAGGTGGTGTTGTTTTAGATTGACTGCCATGTGGCTGCAGTAGCAACGTTGATTTGATTATCATGGAGCAACGAGACATTATATTCACTCGTGGAGTAGCGAGAGTTTTTTTTCACGATTCATGGTTGTATCTGCTCCACCAATCGTGGTTGTTCGTGCCTCTGTATGAACTGGTGTTGGAAAATTCGTGGTTGTTTGTGCCTCTGTATCGTGTTGGTGATTCTTGTGCGGAATTCTTGTTCGCTCCCCCTTTAGAATTCATGACCCCTCCATACGCTTAGAGCAAAAGCAAGACGATGACGGTATTTCCAGGCACAAGGTTGAAGCTATCAACTATTGCAACAAATTCATCTGACCCAATCGTTGACTTGATTCGCTTTAGGAACACTGGTCAAACCACAGTGGTAGAAGAAAAAGTAGAGAAAAGGTGTTAGAGTGTGGGACCCCTTCCTCAGGTGGCAGTGAAGTGCTTTTCTTTGCTGCGAAAACATTCCATTCTATGAGAATACTTCTTCAACTATTGCATGATGGCAACAAACTATACATGGCTTTGGATGGTGAATCAATTTCTTGTAGATTCCATGCTTTGACCGAAGAACAAGATCATTTCTAGATGGCATACCATATGATTTATTAGATATTTAAGATGAAGTCAGAGAGCAATCACATGGTGCCTTGACTTCGACCTTGATTTTTTCAAGATTCATGTATTTCAGGTAAAAATGTCATTCATGTAAATTTGGTTAAACGAATTAGATGTATTGTTGTGACATTTAGTCTGGCCAACTGTTGTCACTAGTTTAAGTCTATGTTGGAATTAGCCATTCCAACAATAGACAAATTTATTTACAGAAATGCTTAACAACCAGATATCACAATGGAGATGGTATTAGAGGAGCTACATCAGATATTGGAAGATGATGGACAATCGAGTTTGTGTGAATTAGTGTGAGTTTGTGGAACATATTCATGGTGTAGTATGAGTCACATATTGTAATTAGAACAAATCTACATGTCATATACTCTTTTGTAATGGTTAGTTGTGGTCTTGAAATGTTTTATGTACCTGTTGTAAGACCCAGAGAGGCATGCATACCCTTTGTTATTTATTCCCTATGTAAGAGTGTTTTAACACCTTGGAAGAGTGTTTCATGCGGGATGGATACACTTGGGTGGGTTGTATTGGCTTTAGACTCCATGAGGTGAAATTTTATAGCTAGGGGGGGTTCATCGAGAGGTTGGATGAACCATGTATGTGAAGGACTTTCTAGTAGACTAAGGGTTGCAGCAGTTGGGAACCCATGCGTTCCAATAGATGGTTGTTCCTTTACATGGACATCAACAATTGCATGAACAAGGTACAAGGTGTAATTATGATACTGGACTAAATGTAGATCTTCCAAATTGATATTGAGACAAGTAGTCATTAAGGGGGAGTGTTGGAAAATGTAATTCCACTTGTCTCAGTTGTGACTTTCTATGTAAAGAGTTGTTCCTATTCTATAGGAGTGGTTTCCCTAGTTTGGTGTGTGGTTGAAATATTCTCACAACTAACTGATTATGTGTCCAAGATAGTTTCACTATCTTGAGACAACACTTCCTGTATATATGTAATATCATATTTGATTAATGTAATACAGGGTTCTTGATGGAAATTTAACAACTACAACATAAAATTGAAAAAATTATGTAACACCCTCCTCCTACATTTATCCAAGTTAACTAGTCTGTTGGGGTAAACATGTGAAGAGAGGATACTATGATGTGATTCAACTCCCCATGTATAGTTAAGGAAGTGGAACCGACACAACACAACCAATCTGACGTTCTACACATGCTACAAAACCCTCAGAAACCAACCAACCATTTCAGGTGATCAACCCTTGAGACAACTTAACATTTTACTGACCTAGAGCCTCAATCGCTCCCATGACATCAACATGCATGCGATTGGGACCCTCCAGTCACTCCCACAACAAGGGCGTGCCAATGACTAGGGAATTTTTCAGCTATTTCTAAGCCAACGACCCCAGATTTTGTGCCACTCTTTTAAGGCTAGCTCTCAGGCCACTGCCGAAAACTTCATGAAATTTTTAAAAATGAAAAATAACATTGAAACAACGATAATAATTGAACAAATACTTGATCTGATCCCTACTAGCCATGACAAACATTTCGTCAAACATGTCACAAAAATGCATTCTATAGGTCTTAACAATACGATCTAAGCATAAGGGTCTCATACTTATATGAGAATCATAAGGAAGCACTGGTGCCTTACCACAATAGCTGCATTATCATCTATTAGGTCATATATCCATTTTTCATTCATTTGAAAATCAAAACATGATGATATCCATACCTCAAGTATTTCATATTTCATGCTCATAACCAACATATAACCAACAAAAATAACAAGGATATAACATCCATAAAAACCACATATAAACAAGTATATTTACCCATAAAATACAAGAGGAAAGAAATTCAATTTTACATATGCAAAACACAACCAGGTTTGGGACTTCAACATACCACCTGACCGTAGATTAGTTGAACCAAATATTTCTTTCAGCCAATCACCCCTATGCCATATTCCAAGCATGAATGTGGGATCTCATGAAACAAATCCAACAAAACCAAACTAGGGCTTTCAGAGGCCAAAGCACTTCAACCCTTAACGAGTGATTCCACCTCATGTTCGAACATCACTAACCATCACCATATTGGTCTCCACCCAAGCTATCTAGGGCTCAAAAGTTTTTGTTCCAACCAAGGCTTCTAGGACTAGTAAATCAACCCATAGTTGTTGTCGGGTTCCAAAGTGTTTTTCCAACCACGGCTCCATGACTAATAACTCAACCCACCAAGGGATCCAGAGCATTTGTCCAACAAAGGCTTCCAGAACTAGTAACTCAACCCAAGTTGTTACAGGGCTTCTAGAGCATTTGTCTAATTAAGGCTTCCAAAACTAGTAACTCAACGAAAGTTGTTACAGAGTTTCTAAAGGTTTTTTCCAAGCAAGGCTTCCAGGAACTAGTAACTGCACCCATAGCCAAAGGAACATGAGAACCAACCAGAAAATAAAAGGAAAGAAACCCACAACACCATGGCTATCCATGAAATGGAAAGGCTAGCAAAATCCACCATCAATCCATGCAATCCTCCATGCCAATGACATATCATAACCAAGAAACCGCATGCATGTGCCATGCATGCAAAAAATAGCAAGTAAATCATACATACAACTCGGTACCTGCAAGCAAAACCCACTGTAGTTGTTGATCCCGATGTCCTCTTACACTTTCGTGTTTTTCCTTTGGCTTCTTACTCTAAATCCCAAGTATGTCACACTCTTTCAAGAGTGCTCTAAGAAAATTCTGTGTCCAAGAGTATGAGAGAGAGAGAGAGTAGAATAGAGAGGGAGCTCCACCATAGAACCGAAAAAAGCCTCCCAATTGACCCTCATAAGCCTTTTTATTATTGAGGCCTCTATTTTCTTCATTTTCCGTTTTTTTCATTCAATTTCCTCCTCACATGCAACCTGTGACCTTTCACCTCCCTTTTCTCCTATTTTCCTTTATTTTCATAAATAAAATGCCAATTAGTGCCACTTTGCCTTTTCAAAGCCTTTTCCATTGGTTTTGCCAATTTCCATAACAATTCATCCCCATCGCTATGTTTTTGCCCAACTTTAAGAATGGAATATGTGTCCCATGACCATGGTTATATTTTTGTCTTTATTAACTTTATTACACATATTTTTTACTAGGGTTGTTACATGACCCTCCCCCTTGGGGGAACACCCTCCTCGGTGTTCAATGACACCTATAAACCAACAAACCACTAAAAACAAAACATAATGCCCATGGAATTTTATAACATAGCTCATTTTAGTATTTACAATGACCATTACTGAAAACATGATAATCATATAGTTTACTGGAGATTTATATCACAACTCATTATGATATTTACAATAATAACCACATATACACTTACACACATTTGATTCAACCAAAAAATAATCATACTGTCTATGGAGCTTTATAAATCTAGCTCGATACAGTATTCACAATAATACACATATATACACATATGCACATTTTATAAACCAACAAATAAAAAGATATGATGCACGTATAAAAAAAAGGGAATCTAGGGGCTCACACCTCCACCCTCAAAGTAATACCAAGATTCACCTCCTTCCAAGGGAGTCGAGAATCCACTGTCAAATTCAAAGATGCATCCAATGTCCAACACTACAATCCAGCGCTACATGTCCTCTCAGTGAACAACTACCGACTCACTGTTCCAGGGCACACTCTCAATGTGCATCTGATTCCATCTGGAAATGCTAATGACCAAAACAAATCCATCCTCGACCTTCCCTTCTCTACTACATAGTCCCTCGTACAATTTCGTATCCCCTTTTTGTGCAATCACACACCTTCCAATTTCCGCGGGCATCCTCTTCTCTGCTACACAATCCCTCGAGTGACCCCTCCCTTGGAAAGTTTTTCTCGCATTGGAAGTCCAAAAACCAAGGGATATTCTTGCCTCAAAACCATCATATTGGTCATAGAATACTCATGGAAATCAATGGACACTATTGGGTACCAGTGCCCCACAATGACCCTGCTCTTGAAGTGTTTTACCAAAATATTGTTTCTTGTTCCAATTCCCTTCACTCGCGCTGCTAATTCTTTCAGTTGGTTTCAACAACCCAACTAGGCATTTTCATGTTTTTCTGTACCAAGCACATAATTGCCATTATATTTAAAATAAATTGAAATAAATTCACATCATACCTCATCGGTAGCTTGTCAATAAGGCACACTTGCAATTATGTTCAATTTCTATCACAACAAGTCAAACTAGCTCTTGACCAAATCATCATGTATAAACATATCACATCCGGTTAGCTCAAAACACAACCATCGTAGATCAAAATCACGAATCACATGCAATCACCATACACCAAAATCATAGATCACATGTAACCATCACAAATCAGAATCATAGATCACATGCAAAATAAAGCTGAAATATAATATTGATGCTCATCCTTTAATCATTCCTTTGCTTCTACCTTTTCCCTTTGTACTTTTGTACACACACTGGATTGGTTGCCACACCTGGCAAGCACCTACTGCCTTTTTCTTTTCTTCAACCATGTATACATACACATAGTGTGCATCACACACATACAACAACACAGTACATACAACACCACACAACACATGCACCTACACTCGGTGTACACCACGACACAATACATACACGTACACTCAGTGTACAACATAACACAATACATATACCTACACCCGGTGTACTACACAATGCATATACATACATAAAGTACAACACAACGAATACACATGTCACAATACCAAAACTACACAATGCACATACACAGTACCACATTTACACAACACAACATGTACTACAACATACAATACCACATGTACACCAGTACCACATGTACAACATGTATAAAGTACCACCTATACACCACACCACCTGCACAACATGTACACAACATAACATGTACATAGCACCATATGCACAACGTGTACACAATGCCACATGTACATTGCCCCACATGTACAACATTTACACAATACCACATGCACATATATGCAAAACCACATGTACACAATGCCACATGCACGACATGTACACAACACCACCTGCACAATCTTGGACACAACACTATATATACATAGCACCACATGTACAACATGCACGTAACACTATATGTACATAGCGCTACATATACAACATCTACATAGCACCATATGTACCCAACACCAAATATCTAACATGTGCACAACACCATATCCACACAATATCACATATCCAACATGCACGCAATACGATATGTACACAACACCACATATCCAACATGTACATAACACCATCTATACCTGACACTGCATATGCAATATACACACAACACCATGTATACAATAGACACACAACATCATATGTAGACAATACTACATATGCTACATGTACACAACACCAATACTGCAACCTAAGACCACATTGTCCTTACCAGGCGACCTTGCTTCTAGTGTTTTATCAACTTTCCATGCTTGTCCAGCATTTCATAGATCACACTGCTTTCAATCTGTTGATGTATCCCTTGACATTACCTGCCATAGCATAAACATAGACATAATATAATAACATACTATCAAATGATATCCACATGAGACTGACCTCATAGATTTGTTGAGGCTATTCTTCCCACTTGATTCCCTATAAGACCAAGAACCTCTTTCACGCCCTTCACCTACATAAGTAATCATTCCTTCACAGAATGATCATTGACAATTCTGTTAAACAGTGACATAGATACATAGATACATACATATATATAAATATTAGCATAAAACAATCATGATCCCATTAAAAACGACATACATACATACATATATACATTTAACTATTAACATTAAACAATATATAGACATCGACATACATACATACATGTATACATACATAAACATCAGCATAATCATGATCACAACATAATTACCAATTATCATAAGGTTAAGGTTAAGAGAATTCCCTTTATTCGTGCACAACATGCATAACATTGAGAACAACAATTCCCAACTTAGCCAAGGCATCAGATGCCTCAAATCCATTCACTTTACCTTTCCTGGTTACCTTTCTCATGGTTGTCCTGCCACTGTCCATTCATCCCTATGGACCCAACCAATCCAAATGACCATCATATTCCTACCTTCAAATGCCCTTACTCATGTATCGAGCTTCATTTGGGCCTTACATTACCTGTTGGGTACCACACAACTCTCCCCTCCCAAGCTCCATCAACTTTCCTCTTTCTCAACCAATTCCCAAGACCCTGAAAACACAAAAGGAAAGGACAAGAAACAAACAAGGAGAAAACCATGAAAACCAATAGCAATATGACACCACAAACAAAGTGGCATAGCTATGCACGAGACATAAATAAAACTGAAAGTCGAATACAAACAAATCACAAAATATCGAAAGCATAAAACTAGCAACAACCACCATGACTCAATCCCCATGGGCTCCCAATGCTTCCAAGGGAAATCTCAACCCGAGACTTCTTCAAGATTTCATGGTTGTCTCTTTGCCATGCAATCCCTGCATCATACTACCATAAACACATAATTGTCAGTGCCTAAATAAAATATCAACATACTAGTTACCTTACCTCATTGTTCCAAGCACGTTGCCTTGTAACTGAACACGTACACATATCATCTTTCAAGGGAATTCAATTCCCTTGACGGATCCAACTGTAACTAAACACGATCTGTTATATCTGTCAAATACATGCTCATGAATATATATCCACATAATTCAAACAAGATTAGGGTTAAGAAGACTTCTGGTATTCAAAGCATTCATTCATTTGGAATTACGATTGTCAAACGTAGCCAAAGGAACCCTCACCCAATTCCTTTCTTTTAGATTTTATATTGTTGCAATTGAGTCTTATTGTATGCTATCGCACCACCCAGTTGTTAGTTATATAGACAATCAAATGTTATCTTGTCATGCAAATGCCAAGCATGTTGCCCTGCAACTTCTCACACATGTCAATCACGTGTTCCAAATATCAAGACACCATATCTATTAATTTGAAATCAACCTTTACTAAGATTAACAACCATGTCATAATCTTCAATCAATTCACAACCATAATAATATGGCTACAACTATCACCTACTTACACTCAAGTATATATCAATTGTCTCAACACATAATATGTTAGTACAACTGCCTTTTACAAGATCATTCCTTCAAGCAATCTCATAGACACATACTCATATCATGCAATTAATCAAACATTCAAACAACATATAGACGACATAATATACATCAAACACTCAAACACCAAATAGATGACATAATCAAATATTCAATCACCAAGTAAGCGACATAAGCAAACTCACAACTCGATGGATATTAGGGGAGGCTATCTTGTCTGCACAATCAATCTAGATTAGCACAATATAACTTCACAACATTTCAACTCAAACATAAATAAGGTCATGATGTCCATAACAGTAACTAGCTAAAATGTTCACATCATAAACTCATAAACAATTGTCATTCATGCATAACAATCACATATGCAGAGTCAATCTAGATTAGTATGACATAGTATCACAATATATTAACTCATACCTGAATGCCATAACCATAATCATCTGCATAAACCAATCCAGATTAGCACGGTACATATAACATCAAGATATCAGTTGCAACCACCATAAACCTTATGCATATAAAAACAAGTTACTATCATTCATGACTATTCGACACATATGCATATGACCACACTAATTCACTAGCATACACCATGCATGTAACCACAACAACAATAAAATGACAAACATGTATATAACCCTAATGCATATAACAATCCATTAAATAACATACCTACATGCCAAACATACAATACCTGTATGACGATCTGTTCTTACCCCCAAAGTCTAGTGTTGTAACCTCGCTCTAATAGTCTGCATCTCCTGCTCTATCTTAGCCAACATTTCAACATCATATCTTATCAATAACATCATGATCATGACATAACTACATACAATTATCTCACAACGCATATCTAACCTATTATGCATGCATAACCATAACCATAACCAAACCCATAAGAATGCATGCATAACAAATGCATAACCGAAATACACTCATGACGACCACATCCAATCAACAATACCATCAACTTTCATATGGCAACACCACTGCAACTATGACCAACGTGATGCATATGCAACAAACACATAGACCACAAGCATAAGGAACACATATGAAATTGACATGAATGCATGACCAACACACATTGCCCATCTAGTCCAAGGGGTGAACCATGCTCTAATACCACCCTGTGGTATCATATAACACCCAAAGAGAATAGAAACCAAACATTCCCCAAAGATAACAGAACCCGCTCTGCTACCACTCTGTAACACCCTCCTCCCACATTTACCCAAGATAACTAGTCCGTTGGGGTAAACATGTGACGAGAGGATACTATGATGTGATTAAAATCCCCATGTACAGTTAAGGAAGTGGATGTGACACAACACAATCAATCTGAACTTCTCCACATGCTACAAAACCCTTAGGATCCAACCAACCCTTCCAGCTGATCAGTCCCTGAGACAACTTAACATTTTACTGACCTAGAGCCTCAGTCATTCCCATGACATGGGCATGCATGCGATTGAGACCCTCCATTCTCTCCCACAACAAGGGCATGCCAACAATTGGGGAATTTTTCAACTAATTCTGAGCCAGCGACCCCATATTCTGTGCTGCTTTTTCACGGCTAGGTCTTAAGCCACTGCCCAGAACTTCATAAAACTTCTAGAAATGAAAAATAACATCAAAACAATGATACCAAGGAAAATACTTGAACAAAGACTTGATATGAACCCTATTAACCATGACAAACATTTCATCACACATGTCACAAATATGCATGTTACAGGTCTTAACAACAGAGCTGAACATAGGGTCTCATACTTATATGAGAACAGTAAGGAAGAATTTATGCCTTATCACAATAGCTACATTATAATCTATTAGGTCATATATCCATTGTTCATTCATTTTCAAATCAAACCATGACGAGAGGTATATATCAAGTCTGTAATAAAACATGCTCATAACTAACATATAACCAACAAAAACAACAAGGATATAACAACCATAAAAACCACATATAAACAAGTATATTTACCCATTAAACACAAGAGGAAAGAAACTCTTATTAACATATGCAAAATGTAACTAGGTCTGGGACTTCCATGTACCACCCAACCATAGATTGGCTAAACCAAATATTTCTTTCATCCAATCACCTTCGTTCCATATTCCAAGCATGAATGTGGGATCTCATTAAACAAATCCAACAAAACCGAACCAGGGCTTCTAGAGGCCAAACCACCTCAACCCTTACCGAGTGATTCCACCTTATGGTCCGACATCACTAACCATCACCAAATTTGTCTCCAATCAAGCTATCTGAGCCTCCAAAGCGTTTGTTCCAACCAACGCTTCCAGGACTAGTAACTCAACCCATAGTTGCTACCGGGCTTCAGAGCGTTTTTCCGATCAAGGTTCCACGATTAGTAACTCAACCCACCAAGGGCTCCAAAGTGTTTTTCCAACCTAGGCTTCTAGGACTAATAACTTAACCCAAGTTGTTACATGCCTTTCAGAGCGTTTGTCCAACCAAGGCTTCCAAGAACTAGTAACTCAAACCACAACCAAAGGAACATGAGAACCAACCAGAAAACAAAAGGAAAGACACCCACAACACCATGACTATCCAGGAAATGGAAAGGCTAGGAAAATCCAACATCAATCTAGGCAATCCTCCATGCCAATTACTAATAATAACCAATAAACCATATGCATGTTCCATGCATGCCAAAACTAGAAAGGAAATAATACATGCAACTTGTTAAACAGACATGGACATCAGCAAAGAATAGGAAAGATAAAGCATGCATTGCTATTTTTATTCACAAAAGATGTACATTTATAGTACAATATGGTGACC
>APFE031028050.1:36756-80830 GCA_000404065.3 Pinus taeda | reverse complement strand
CTCTTGCTGGACCATGGGAGGAACCTGCACAACACCAAGGCTCAGGTTGTAATGGTTTCTTTTGTTTCCTATTAATACAAATAAGTCCATTCTTCTCAACAATTTGTTATTAATGAGTTGTTTCATATACTCCTTGGTCTGTATGTTGAATATGTTTTATTTTATGAGATATTCAGGTGGTATTTAATCTTTTGATTGTTAGTGAATGCAGGTTTCGAAGAGAAGGAGGATCTCATTCAGATCGACGAGGCTGGACTACTACAACAGCGTTGGACTACAGGTAGGATCTAAACACTTGATTTCTTGTATGGTAAATGCATGTTTAGAGAAGGATTGTTCTTAATTGTCTTGTTTGTCACTAGAAAGCCTTAAGCTTCTAGGGAGGTTTGTTTTGTCCGCAAGATTAACTCTTTCCGCATGACACTTGTCACTCCATTACCATTTACGTAGTCATTCTATTTTTTAGACAGTGAAAGTAGTTTTGAAGCGTAACTGAGAACATAGGATATGGGGCTTATTGTTAGAACTGAACCTATGGCATTAAAATACATGGAGGGATATTCACAACTGAAGGGAATGTTATAGAAGGCCGGTTGGTTGTGTTTTATTGAAAAATTTAACGGTTACCATAAGGAAATCACTAAATCCTTTGCCAGGTCATTTGATGGCACGGAAGTGGAAATAGGGAACATCAAATTTGCAGTTACCAAGTCCTTCATAGTAGAAGCAACATAACTGCCAATGCTAGGAGAAATGTGGTTTAAAAACAAAGAGTTTCATGATGAATCTTGGAAGGTGATTCTTAAAAACCCAGGTATGGATGTTTCAGTCTTTAGAAAATGGATTCCAATTTTTGCACTAAAAAACAAATGTAGTAGCATGTTGTTAATACTGCAAAAATTCATTACATGTGAAGGGAGGTTTGGGTCTATTTATGTTTATCATATAAAATTCTTAATGAATTTTCTAGAGAATGGAACCCTCAATCTTCCCTTTTTCTTTTTGAATAGTTTGAGAAGAATTGCAACAAATGTTCAAAAGAAAGTTGAATCAATAGAAACCACTCTATATCACCATGGATTAGTGAATATTTTAGTTGAATTTCATTTGAGAAGTGTAGGGGATAGATGGGAGGACTTCTTGGTAAGGAATTTCTTCCAAGATGCTCCAGATTTTTCTGAGGGAAGTCCTGTTAAAAGAAGCAGAAGAAGAAATATCAGCATTAAAGGCCCCTCACAAAAAGATGATGTAGAGATAACTCTTAACCATAGGTTAGGGAGCAGACCAAATAGAAGAGAAAAATGAAAGAGAGGGTTGAAGAAATCAATAAGGACATTATTGAACCTTCATCACCTCAAGAAGATGAACATATGATTTTTGAAAGAATAACCAAGATCAAAGAACAAATCAAGAAAAATAAGGAGAAAGGAAAGAGGAAAATTGACACAAAAGAAGAAACCATAAGCTTCCAAAACGTGAGAAGGAGTTCTAGACTCCGAGGCAAGGTGAAGAAGGTGAAATAAAAAGAGGCCCAATTTATAAATTTAGAGGAAGAAACCCCAGTTTAGTCCCCTAACATTATTCGATATGAACAAAGTCCACAAAACTCTCCTCCACAGAATGTTGAAGGCATCCCATGTAGAGCTTCTCCTGGCATTGATCCAATACAAAAACAAATCTATGACTACATAGAGTCATTAGAGAAAAATAGTACCTCAGTAGACCCAGGGACTTTAGTTAATCTAGAGTAGCCTGTCACCTCACAAGAAACTCTAATTAGCTCTCTCAAACAAGAGATCTATGAGCTAGGAATTCTGAACAGGCACATCCAAAAAGAAAATGAAACCTTAAGGGAACAGAATAAGCTAGATAGAGCTATTCATGACAACACAATGCTACACTTAGGATTATGGAACAAGAAGAACAGGAAGCTGAAAAGGAAAAATAAGAATTTGAACATGACACTTATTAATCTCAAGTACAAATTTCTTATGAGGAAGCCAAGGATGGCAGTCAGTGCAAAGAAAATCAAGAAGAGGAAGTTGGATGTGTTAGCTGAAGTATCAAAACAGATGCAATAGGAGGAGGAAGTTCACAATTTTGATTGCATGGAGACATGCAATGGTTTTGCAGTGGGGGTATGTTGAGCCTCAAAACTTCCCTTTCCTTAGCAACTCTTCTCATCCATTTTCTTTGTTTTTCCATGAAGAAAATGCATCACTATCATCAATAACTAGTATACATTGCCTTGAGGAGAACATTTTAGTGATTTACATGTTATGCTTTTATGTTTTGCTATTTGAATAAGTTTTTGTCTTTTAGTTATGGAATGCAGCCTATTCTGCAGCTAATCGGTTGTTCCGTAGCTACTTCCATGTTTTAACAGGTTCTAGGTTCCATAAGGAGAAAATAACTACATGGGCATCTTTGAAATCATTGTGACATGGATTGTGTTCTATTCACCTAGCCCAGGTCGAAAAGGAAGATGGTACAAGACTCTGGTCAATGGAGAAGTCAAACATAGTGATGGGATCCAAAACAACTTCCTGAACCCATGGACTCCAACAACCATCTGTAAAACCAAATCCAACAGACATCATCTTAGATTTATGTCTCTAGCAGCCAAGGAAGAAAATTCTGTGTGCCTGTCTGCTACGTGTTTTTAGTTGTAGCTTATTTTTCTCCACAAACAACTGCATGATTTTCTTATAAATACTTGTGTAAAGAACTCAACACCAGTTGGAATTTCCTGATGTATTAAGCTCAGACTACTGCTCTGTAAATTTGAAAACTCATTTGCTGTGTTTTTTTAATATGAAGACCGCAAGTTTCATGGATATGTGAAGTAGTTTCTCAGAGTTTTGATTGAGTACACATAACCTGAGTAGTTGCAGAGGGCCCCTGCGCTGACTAAGGTTTTATTTCATTTTGTTTTATCTTTTCTAGTTAACTGTAAATTCATCATTTCTTCCATAGTGTTCATAACCATTTACTAACCTTGTTTATAATGTAGCCTTTATCATTGTCATACTAATGCAGAATAGCTTCTTTCAGTGTAGAATAACTTTCTCTTTGCTTAATTTCTTTCTATTTTTATCAGTAGTTAGAATTTGAATTCAGTGGTGTAGAGTAGTTTGTTTCATTAATCTTTAGGTTTTCAATTAAACTGATTGGTACCATTATTTCTCTTGCCATTTTAGTTTATTGAATCATGGTGTAGATAAATGTTTCTAAAGAGCCCTTCTAGTTGATAACTCATCTTAAACTAAGTGGTTGAATACTTCATTCATGCAATGAGTCTTTTCTGCATTTTTGTATTTATCTTCTCTTAGAATAATGAAGTACATAATTCCTCAAAATTTCATCACAAGGAGGTTTTTCTCCCAAAATTGAGAGGTAGAGTAACTAAGCACTTCATTTAGTTTTGTTTCTATAGTATTAGTTGCAATTTCATTTTCAGTCTTAGTATTTCATTTAGTTCTGTTTCCATAGTAGATTAGTTGCAATTTCATTTTCAATTTTAGTATTTCATTTGGTTTTAACAGAATAGACAATAGTTGCAATTTTAGTTTTAGTTTTCAATATTCCATTTAGTCTTGTTTTTGTAATTGAATAGATAGTAGTTGCAATTTTACTTTTAGTTTGTAGCTTATGTTTTGGAAATAATGATATGATTAGAAATAGAAACTCTATTTTCATTTCTTGAATAAACTTTGCTTTCAAATCTTACTTAAGCTCTTTTAGTTCTCATTTCTTTAGGTTCTTATCAGTCTTTACATAAGTTAGATTTAAGATTTTGTTAAGTACATTGTAAATAATTAGGGATTAAAGGATCAAAAACCCCAAAAACAACATAAAACTCAAAAACAATGAAGTAAGAAAGGGTCATCTAGCACATATAGTGCACTACACTTCATCAGTTTACGATACCTGGATTGGTAATTTATGTAGAGCAATTTAGGACACTAAATTGACTAAAAAATTTGTTTTTAGACTGTTCAAGTTCTTATGTTATGTTGCTTATGCTGATGTTTAAATACATGTAATAATAAATAATGCAGCAATTAAACAAACACATAAGACAACAATATAATATGGAGCTCACCCTAATATCTTGGACTACATCTCCTTGAGCTCTAGTCAACTCGACTAGGCTCTTTTGGATTATGGATGAATTCTTTTACAAGCTCTAGGCTCAACTCCATTGGTTTACACTAAACCTATGGGTTTAGAAATATCTTATCCCGCTGGTTGTCCATACTCTGTAGACAGATATAGGCTTCTCTAGACTTGAATCCTTCAGTTAGTGCTTTGAGCTTCTTGAGATTCTGGCCTCTCTGACTCCCTCAGAATTTTATATTGTCTTTGGAACTCCTTCTTCTATCTTCAACACACTTTAGACACCAGAAACAATTGGATCATTTGACCTCTTTGTTGTTCTACAACTTCACTAGAGCATCATGGCTCTTAGAAATCTGCTTTGAGGCTCTACCTCCAACGCTGGTGGTTATGCCTCTGTCAAGCACTCTAGCTCTGTGGCTCTGGTGCTCGCTCTGGCTCTCAGCTCTGGCTTTGGCTCTAGCTTTGGCTCTCGGCTTTGGCTCTGGCTCTTGCTCTTGGCTCTAGCTCTTGGCTCTTACGAGCTTCTGGGTTTGCTCGACCTCCAAATGACCCTTTGTCAACTCTACTGTCTGTATTATCTCTCGGCCTTTGTGAATCACGACAATCTTCAACAACCTTTCCAATTTTTCTCTCTATTTTTTTGTAACACATTGGTTACAGTCCTCCATCCTTAAAGAACCCGACTGTTTCATCACAAGAATCAGTTTCCCATTACAATGAACCGGTGGGCATAGGAAACCAAACCGTTCAGCCTTCCTCCTACAGAAAGCCTGCATTCGAACACGTAATGCAATACACAGGGAAAACTGTTGAAATCACATCATTGTAGTGTTTAATCAGACTTCAAATATATGCAATCACATCTATAAACCCAACAGGTCTGCCATTCTATCACAAATCGCAATCGCATAGGCGTATGGCCAAAAAACCCAATACACGGGAAATACACAGAAATCCCGTAAATCTGGATTTCAAAAGTTATGAAATCGCGCTTATAAACTCTATTGGGTCTGCCTTTTATCGACATATCGCAAGTCGCATATCTCAGTGTGCATTGGCCCTTTGTATCGGGGATCGTTGATCGTCGATATTGGCGTATCACTATCGACCCCATTGCTATATTGGAATATCACAATATCGTTGTTGCAACAGCCCCAGGGGTCTTCCCTTTGAATGTACTGATCGTTGATTGCCGACCATTGCATATTGCAATCGGCTCACCCAGGGTCTCGATATTGCATGGCAACCTACCTCTTATCTGATATATCGGAGATCACTAATCAGGGTTCCCTTAAGGCCTGCTGCTATGCCCTTTAAACCTTTCCAATCCAATTTTCGTTAAAACCTTTATTTCTCCTAAGTCCCATTTAATAAGAAAATGCCTCCTTTTCAAAGGACAATGGACAATTTTCTTTTTACAATATCTCCTTCATCCGAAGTCCATTTTAGCCCATTCAAATTGCGTTAGATTGAGAATGAAGAGATCTCTGCAATGAGACTATTTCTAGGAGCATCCTTTGACTTTCATTTTTCCTCTATGAGGAAAATTCATAGACTTAAAAGTCTATGTTAGATCCATTTTGGATCACGCCTTCCCACTAAAAAGCATTTGGTCTCCAAAAGTCTAATATACTAATCTGAACAGTAAATGAGAGTAACAACACCCTCTTCTTTCAACCTCCATACACTTGCCTTGCATAGTGCCTCTGAACCAAAGCCTTTAATCACTCCCTTCCTGTTTGTGCTTGTCCTCCTGGGAATAACTGTTTTCCTCCTTGACTTCCTGCAAAACTCATGTTGAGAAGGTTACAGAAGGCAGTTTGAACTTCTCTGCCTTGATCATTAATCCAAGGTGGCTTAAACCAATGTGAAATTTCATCAGCTTCACAAAATTTTCATTTGTACCTGTTTGACATGCTGTTAACAAGAACTGTTAACAACAACAGGATTACAGACAACAACTGGATGGCCTAAACTCTTGCTTCAACAAAAGAAACAAATTTCACATCTTGTGAACACCTCCATGTCTTTACATCTGCATACAAATGATTGACTAGATAACAAGCCAACAAAACATGCCTTTAAAACAATTGAACCTTCAAGTCAAGCATGTCTTTACATCTTTTTCTACATGCTTTTCCAAAGATGAAACACTTAATCATTATCTTCATCTTGGAGACAAAATCAACTTTTTCCAAGTCAACATTAACATTACATGCATGCCAAAGAAATCAACCCTTCAAGCTAATTACACATACATGTTAAAATACAAGGAAATCATCAACATCCATGCGTTCATGCATATCATGCTTATGCATGCATTTCATCCTTCAACTTTCACTTAAGCACAATGTACTTTTGAAGCTGAAATGAATATAATGTTGCAACAATAAAGTGAGTCTCCTACTCAACTTTTTCATTCACCTTCTTGGTAAAACCCTGCAACTTGCATCTCATTAACAAAGAAATGCAAATAGATGCATTATCAAAAGACATGCAACCTTAATTGGATAATAACTCTAACCATTTCTTACCAATATATTTCAAAGGTTCTTCCTTTGTCTACACATCGGCATCAACATGTGAATCATCCTGAAACACATTAATCATGGAATATTTATTTCCATTCCTGTCATTTTCTCTTTCCACCTTCTTCAAGTTTCGTGGAAGCATTGTTGGATTCAAAGTCCAACACTTTGCAGCAATATGTCCCTGCTTATCGCAATAAGTGCAACACATGTGCATCTCCTCAACAAGTTGATTTGACTTGTCTAATGGACCTTTAGCTTCTTGCTTCTTTTCCTTCCAAAGTTTCCTTCATGTGGCCATTCTCTTCCAACAGCTAGAAACATTATGGTTATCCCAACCACAAAAGGAACATGCAATTCTTTTCCAATGCTTATATGGGAATTTATCATGCTTTACATAATCAAAAGAAATATTATTAGAAGCAGATTTATACCTTTATTTTTCACCTTTATTACCTTCATGAGGTGGTGAATCAAATGAAGAAGTGGCTCCCTTTGGAACACCATCAATCTCTTCATGGCTTTTAAAGTTTCCACAACTCTCTGGTTCAAGGGCATGCTTATGAACACCTACATCCTACAAATGATGTTTCAAGCTATTACATTCCCCATGAATACGATATTTACACTTGAGGTAGAATACCTGAAATGAAACTCCTTCCTGGAACTGTTTCAATTGTCTTCATGGTAGCTTTGGAACTTTCTCCATAAGACTATCCATAGCAAAGATCCAAATACTTAGGCCTTTCCTCAACCATTATTGGCTTAACAATACCCTGTGCATGTTTGCCCAAGATTTTTCCTTCATAGCCCATATTGGACATTAACTTGGAACTTATGCCTATGGTATGTTTTTCAAAAGAACCAATATAAACATCCTTAGAAGAATTTAAAGACAAATAGGAATTGTATACCTCTTCTTCAAGTTGATACTTGACCAAGGATTCTTTGGTAACAAGGAGTTGTGTCTCCAACTCATGCATCCTTTCCAAGTTCATATTTGCAATATGAATTTGTCCTTCCACTTCCTGTAATTTGTTAGAAAGCAACTGCTTCTCTTCCTTCATGGAATTCACTTGCTCTCGAAGTCCAACACCCATTTCTCTCACCACATCCATCATGATGAACAAATCTTGCTTCATGTCTTCATCAAAGAATGTTGTGATGAAGAAAGGATTTGAGGACTCACTTGTAGAAGTAGTGATTATCAAAATGAGCAAAAGAACTGCAAACAAGATTAACAAAGAGCTTATTCAAGCAACCTTTTGCAACAAACCTCTTGTGCTTCAAGGATTTCTTTGAGGTCCTTCGGGATAAGAAGAATGCCTTCAGCCCTTCTTCCTTCTTGTCCTCTCCTAGACTTACTGTCAATAGCATTCCCTTCACCTTTGCAAACTCAAACAACAGTCAGTTCACAAACAATCAAGAAGCAAATCCTCGCTATTTTTGAACACCTTTCAAGTCAAACAAGCATATATTGGTACCATTTGCATTGTGATATAACCCGCTTCATGATACAACCTGCTCTAATATAACCAGTTCTGATATAACCTTCTTTAAAGGTGGAGTTAATCAACCTGATGCTATGATGTAATCGCTCCAATACCACCTGATCTGAAATGGGGCAGTAAAGGATTCTTTTCATGCTTATAAGAACCACTCCCACTCCAAAGCTTATATATTTTCCCAAGGTCTAGCTTATGCTTGACAATTTGCGGAATTAAAAGTGCTTGAAATAGGTGTATGCTTGTATTTGTTTTTAGACTATTCAAGTGCTTATGTTTTGTTGCTTATGTTGATGTTTAAATACATGCAACAGTAAATAATGTAGCAATTAAACAAACACATAAGACAACAATATAATATGGAGTTCACCCTAATATCTTGTGCTACGTCTCCTTGAGCTCTAGTCAACTCGACTAGACTCTTTGGGATTATGGCTGAATTCTTTTACAAGCTCCACACTCAACTTAGAAATACCATCTTATCCCCTGGCTGTCCATACTCTGTAGATAGATCTAGGCTTCTATGGACTTGACTCCTTCAGTGAGTGCTCTGAGCTTCTTGAGCTTCTGGCCTCTCTGACTCCCTCATAATTCTGTATTGTCTCTAGAACTCCTTCTTCTATCTTCAGCACACTTCAGACACCAGCAACAGCTGGATCATTTGACCTCTTTGTTGTTCTACATCTTCACTACAACATCATGGCTTTTAGAAGTCTGCTTTGAGCTCTTTGGCTATGAGGCTTTGCCTCCAACCTCTGGTGGCTATGCCTTTGTCAAGCACTTTGGCACTGTGGCTCTGGTGCTTGCTCTGGCTCTCGGCTCTGGCTTTGGCTCTGGCTCTGGCTCTTGGCTCTGGCTCTGGCTCTTGGCTCTGGCTCTGGCTCTTGGCTCTGGCTCTTGGCCCTTATGATATTCTAGGTTCACTCGACGTCCAAGCGACCCTCTGTCAACTCTGCTCTCTGTGTTATCTCTCAGCCTCTGCAAATCGTACCAATCTTCAACAACCTTTCCAATTATGCTCTCTGTGTTTTTGTAACACATTGGTTACAGTCCTCCATCATTGAATAACCCGACCGTTTCATCACAAGAATTAGTTTCCCATTGCAATGAATCGGTGGGCATAGGAAACCCAACCTTTCGGCCTTCCTCCTACAGAAAGCCCACGTTCGAACATGTAATGCAATACAAGGGAAAACTGGTGAAAACACATCATTGGATCATTTAATCAGACTTCAAATATATGCAATCACATCTCTAAACCCATCAGGTCTGCCATTCTATTGCAGGTCGCAATCGCATAGGCGTATTGCCATAAAACCCAATACATGGGAAATACATAGAAATTCCGTAAATCTAGATTTCAAAAGTTATGAAATCGCGCTTATAAACTATATCAGGTTCGCCTTTTATCGGCATATCGCAATGTGCATTGGCCCTTTGTATTGGGGATCATTGATCACCAATATCAGTGTATCCCTATCGACCCCATCGCTATATTAGCATATCGCAATGTCGTTGTCGCAATAGCTCCAGGGGTCTTCCCTTTGACTGTGCCGATCGCCGATCGCTAACCATCACATATTGCAATCGGCTTGCCTAGGTTCCCAATATCGCATGGTGGCCTACCTCCAATCCGATATATGGAGATCGCTAATTAGGGTTCCCTTAAGGCCTGCTGCTTTTCCCTTTAAACCTTTCCGATATGATTTTCTTTAGAAAGCCTTTATTTCTCCTAAGTTCCATTTAATAAGAAAATGCCTCATTTTCAAAGGACAATGGGCAATTTTCTTTTTACAATATCTCCTTCATTCGAAGTCCATTTTAGCCCATTCAAATTGTGTTAGATTCAGAATGAAGAGATCTCTGCAATGAGACTATTTCTAGGAGCATCCTTTGACTTTCATTTTTCCTTTTTGAGGAAAATTCATAGACTTAGAAGTCTATGTTAGATCCATTTTGGATCACCTATGCTTGTCCTCCATGGAATTTTCTGAGAGTATGCCATTGAAACAATGCACTATCATCTAAGCAATTGAGCACCAAGTGACTAGGGCCACGTGGCCAACCTTGCCACCCCTTCATATGCCAAACCTCTAACATCGACAACCAAGTACAGGGAAAAAACAAACAACTCCACTATGCACCCATCATAATATATGATTAATAATACTCATGTATTGAATGAGGGGTTACGCCATGCCACCCTCACTCCTCTTTATGATTCTTGGGAGTTGACGGGGTGGCTATCGAACCCCACTCGCCCCTCCCCCCACTCTTGTCTCCTCCATTGCCTCTTTCATCCAACTCCATTGGGGGGCAAGGGATAAAAACCTTATAATGCAATTAATTTCATATGATTAACTCTCATTATTCTTGGAATTAATAATAATTTTCTAGTATAACTTTGTTGCAATAATGTTAAATTCAAAAGGAACTTACAAATTTTCTAATATTTTCCATAAATTATTTGTAGAAATAGTATTGAAGACTTTTTTGAAATCAATGAAATAATTAAAATAAAATGTTTTGTTATTTTGATGTTTTATCTTTTTTTTACACTAACTTTTAGAATAAATAGTTTATTATATAATATTTTGAAAATTAACTTTATCTTTATTTTATTTTTTCTATAAATTAATTTTCTTTTCCTAAATAATTCTAACCAACAACATTCTAGAAATTCCGATCATATTTAGAGAAAATCCGGAAAGGATTTTTGTAAATCCAAGTTATAGTTGTTAAACTTCAAGATTTTAGGTGTCCTAGACGTTTTTGATGGTGCTTAATCGATTTCCACCATCAAAAACATGATTCAAACATCGCCTCTACAAGATTTTTTGAAATTTTTTTGCTCGAATTTCGATCACTTTTGGCAGTCCGGGAAATTCCTCTGCCTCGTTAGACGACTCCCAACAATAATACTCTATATTATTGTTCTGAAAAGGAAACACACTGGCTAGTTCGAAACGCATCGACCAAATACTCTATGTAATTTTTTCCGAAAATTCTCATGAATTAATAATACTTTTATAATTTCAAAAATGATTTTTATCATCACTTTTAAAAATAAAATTAATTAAACTTTCTAGAAAACGTTTATCAAAATATTATTTTAAAAACATTATAAATATACCCACATATAAGCTTATTTTCATGTTGTATTTGTATTTTAATTTTTCCAATTTATATTAACAATTTTATAAAAAATTGCTCTCATATAATTTACCATATATTATAATTTTTATATTCATAATTATAAAATATATTTAATATTCAATCAAAAATATCAGCAAAAACTTGTGTTTTACTTCATTAAAAATTAAAATATAAGAACGAATTAAAGAACCAATCATAAAAGTCAAATCTGAACCCATTGAAAACTTATTTACCACTCTACGAAAAATAAAAAAGTAAGACATAAAAACAAATAATACACCTCAAAGCTTAATCCTTTACCAAACTCGTTTGGGTAAACTAAATTTTTGATGTTGCAACACTGGATCATAAAAACGAAAATTCTGACGACGTTGATAAACTGTATGGTCCCAATTAAAAAGTAAAATGATATTGTGGAAGGAATCCGTTGAAAATAGTGAAAAATAGAAAAGAAAAAGGAAACACTTTATCTTTTAGGAGATGGATTGCATTCTCTTACATGGGTAACTAGTAGTGGTAGTTGCGAGGCAAGAAGATGCCCACCGAAAAAAGTAGATGCCATTTTCTTTTTGACTACTTTTGTTCACTTTTATGGGTGAGAGTGTAGTGGAGTGATGGAGTTTTTTCCATTAGGATTGAGGATTCACAATCTATGATGTCTTTCTTTGTTTTGAGGATTCACAATCTATGATGTCTAACTTTCTTTATTTTGCTTTTTTAACCTAGTTCCTTTTAAATTGAGGAGTGATTAGCTTTTATTTTGCTTTCATTTTTTTCTTTCATGTTCAGTGGAAGGTGTTAAAAAAGGAGAGATTTTTTGTATCTTGGTGTTAATTGTAGCAATGAAGGCATTTGCTTTTTGAGTGAGATGTGATGGTTATAAGAAGGTATTTGTCAAATGATGAGTCTTCATTACTTGATTTTATTAGGTCAATTTCGTTGAAATCTTAAGGCAATGGGGTACTATGACTTGGGTTGTACAAGGAATGGAATGAAATGCAAGAAAGTAAATGGACAACATACAGAGATATAAAGCAAAGAGCATAATATTATAGTGAAAACCCAACTTTTCTTAATAAATGTAATAGCAGAATACTATGGAATATAAACTAGCTTAGAATGGTGGTAGTTATCTCTAAATAGACAGTTGGTAGCGACATGCATTCTCCAAACTTGTTACAAGAGGATCAAAGAATGATCTTTTTAACATAAAGAAAGAACCCTAAAGGTCCAAAACCCTAATAGTAGAAAATGAAATGACAAACAGTTTGTGGGTCCCAAGGTGGTTAGTTGGTACATCAACTTCCTATGGGCACAAATTTTGCATGCAATATTTGTTTAGAGTGCACGATATCTCATAGGAAAGAACTATTTATTGACTACATTTTTTTATTGAGACCAAGAAATGTCACTAAATTGCCAAAAAAACATCATTTAGGAGCTCAAAACTGCCTCAAAAGTTTGGGTTATAGAAAAACTACCAAGAAGATAGAGAATGGTTGAGATAGTGGAAGAGGTAGGTGGTCACCGATATCCACCTGGGTCATACTATATGCATTATTTTAAAGTAATTTTGTAATCCAACATTTCAACCAAGGTGTAGCTATTTTCTACTAACTAATGTGCATGTAAGTAATGAGAATTCTTTTTTCTATTTCCTCACTCCTGAAATGGAGTCTACCCAAGACATCTCCAATAGCCTTGATAGACTCATACCACATAAGTGCAATGAAAGATTTGTGAAGCAAACCCATAATAGAGAAAACGATAGAGTCTATTACTAGAGTTAAAAGTTGGAGTCTAGTGCTTCATACAAACTCTAGATTTCCCCAAAAACATAATCCTAAGTTTAGAATTTGGTCTTTATCCCCTACAAGATCAAAATTTACAACAAAAAAACCTTTAACAAATGGGAAAATGTAAGATTTGGTTTTCCAAGTTCATGGAATCCATTAATTGAGTTTGCAAATTTTGAGAAAACACAATTGAACCAACATATTAACCTAAATTTGTTGAAAATGAAGGACATTCCATACAATATTTAGCTACAACTATGGATGGGTTGAGGCTTCATTGACTAAAGTAATTTGAGAGAACTAAGGTGAGGGCCCTCCATTCCCTGCATCATTGTATATTTGAAGGATGTCACTAAATAATTAAGGGAATCACGCATAGTTTCAAAGAGGGTACTGGATCTACATTATACACATCTTACATACATATGTGAGAGTGCAAGTAGAAGGTTATCCCTTGATTTGGAGGAGGATATGCATTGGGGTCTAAGAACACTAATGGAACCACAACAATGGTTAAAGGAGCCATTATTGGTCATAACAAGGTATCTACACTAAAGAGAGCATTAGACAAAAGAAGTTGCATTGATGCATCAACGAAAGGGAAAGGAAATATAGATATATAAGCATTTCCAACGGTTTTAGGGTTTATCTAAGGTTTAAGGAAAAGACAGAGGAGACCATCTGGATTTATAAATCTAGATGGTAGACTATTTAAATGACACTCTCTCTTAAGAGAAGATACTTAGCGTTTTTACTATTGACTCAACACAAGGTGATTTGGCACTAGGTTTGGAGGGGGAGTCGTATTCTGAGGTTTGTTCGACTCTAGAAACCTTAGACAATGACTAGATCTAGGTGTATTCATCTCTTAAAATTTTGTACCAAGGTAGATACATCCATATCTATCTAGTGACCTGGGGGCACATACCGATGATTCAAGGTTGGTTGGCTCACTTAAAAATTCCAAGTTTCATTAGAATGCAACACATCCTCCATTTGTACAAGATGTTAAAGCCAATGAACAAAACCCATTGTTTTAAAAAATTCTTCTTCCACATTCCTTTGAAATTTAGATGTGAATGGAGTTTTTAGTGAAGGATTTGTGGGGTTGAGAGTGTTGGAAGAGGAATTGAAAGGTTGAAAATGTTTATTATTGGTGGCTCATCATATGAAATGAAAGTAGAGAGTGATTAGGTCAATGGGTGGTGGCATTGCTTTGTTGGTGGGAGATGATATTTGAGTAGAGTAGGTGGGCTTGCTTATAAGCAAGATGCTAGCTAAGAAATATATTTGTCATCAAATTACTATGGGATGACTAAACATATGGCTACAATTTGAGTGGGCGCCATGGCTATGTTGGATAATTATGTTATTAATGACAACCAATGTTATTGATCTCAAATGAGGCATGATAGTTCAAGCAGGTTTTGGATGAGATTCAATATCATTAATGGGATTCGTTTATAAAGGCTTCATATCCTGGATGTTTTTTGAGTATGTGTTGATGTTATGATGATCATATGGATATGAGGATGGTGTGGATGGATAGATCTTGTTGATAGCATTCCAACTCTATAATACACTCTAAAAAACTCCTCTGAGATGAGGAGTTATGGCCATTTGGAGATAAACATTGGGAAAAAGACCTAAACTAGGGGTCAAAATTTACAAACTAAATTCATTAAAGATTGCACATATTTTAGAGCAGATCATTGTTCTTTGGCATATTGACAGTGAACAACGCCCCAAGTTGTGTGATGTTTAACCACGTTAAAGGCCAAGAAATTTTGCATCTATTCGATGGATTCGATGATCATTTAGAGAAATGAAAAGTAGATAACATTCCATCTTGCATGACATTTAACCAAGGGGTCTCGCTTCCACACGAATCACTCCAACTAATCAAAGCATGACACATCAATAGGATGATATGGCACCACCATGTGGAAAACATAATTGGCAACTCTTGATTGGTCAAATGGCCAAAATGCATGACATGTGGCACCAACTAGGAGCTTCCATGTGGTGTGATGCTGTCATGTTGACATTAGCATGGGGGTGACCATGAACCCCTAAGACCGGGTCACATGGCATGATTTTATGGCTAAGGCATGGAGCATATGGTTCGTTGGGTGAATTTCTCCAAAATATATGAGTTGAATGTTAGCTTCCACGTTGACTCCAAATGAGTGGTGCCCCTTTGAGTCACTACATATATGAACAATTTTGAGGAGGATGAACATTGATGGAGTGATCAAGTCTATGTGACAATTGAGGTGCTCTATGGGCTTTGTTGAATATACATACACTATATGGTTACATGTTGATTGGATTGGGCCATGGGCTCGTTGGTTAATATATGCTTCATGGTTCATTGCGCCATGGGCTTGTTGGTTAACATATGCTTTGGTGTTCGTTGCATTGATTTTATCGATTCATAGGATATTTGGTTAATATATGCTCTATGGCTCATTTCATTGATTAGATTGGGTGTGGGCTTGGTAGCTAACATAGGTTTTGTGGTTGGTTGTGTTGATTAAACTAGGTTTGTGGGCTCATTGGTTAATAGATTCTTTATGGTTAGTTGTGTCGTGGGCTCATTGGTTAACATATGCTTTGTGGTTTGTTGCATAGATTGAATTGGGTTGTGGGCATGTTCGTTAATATATGCATTGTGTTTCATTGTATTGATTGGATTGGGTGTGGGCTCATTGGTTAACATATGATCGGTGGTTTGTTGTGTTAATTGGTCCAGGATTCAAACCCATCTCACATGGCTTCATTAGTTAATACATATGCATCGAGGTTTTTTCATGTGAGTTGGTTTGAACCGGTGACACCCATTTTATTGGTATCTTTGACTAGCACACGATATATGGATGTTGGTGTATTGATCGAAGTGAGGAAAATGAGTGGAAGAGCTTACATGTTATGTGGTTTGTATGCGGGTGGTCGATGATTCGATTTCTAATACATACATGCTAAAATTTTGTTTTATAGGATTGTTGACACATTGATTTATTCATTTTGGAAAACCCTTAAAGTGACATTTTGTAGAACTCATAAAGGGTCATTTTGTATAATGCACCTTGTTCCTGTTGTTTTGTTGGAATTGTTTTGAGCCAAATTGAATTATGAAGGAAGGGAAATAATCAAAATTTAGTGGTGATTCTTTCAGAGGTTATGAAGAGCCATGAAGATGCATTTTTGATATTGTAAAATTGTATTTCTTGTTTTTCAGGGTTATGAACATGTTTAAAGCTTTTTCAGTAGGTGGTGTGTGTGTGACCAAATCAATATCAAGGAATGGTTTCATGGTACTAGATTGATGAACAAGTTATATTGATGAGAAGAGTAGGTTATGACAACATTGTGATAGTGATGCCAATCTGATATTTCCAATGTCCCTACTTAACTTTTTGCTTCCCAAAATTTAGAAGAAAAAAACTCTGTTATTCAAAATCCAATTTATTTTAAAAATCCCTTTTTTATTATTATTCTAAAAAATGACCAACCTATTCTACAATTTTATGAGGTTGATTCAGGGCTTCAAAACAAATTTTTCTTTACAGATTTTTACTAGGGCCAAGGCCAACTTCACTATAACTAGTTAGGGGTCAGTTCAACATAAAAAGTGTTCAAAACAAATAAATCCCGACTGTAGGTCAGGGTTGACCCAATATAGTACAATTTCAAAGTGGTGCTTCAACTCCGACTGGACCTATTCAAGGATTGGGGCTTGATTGCATTAAAGAAAAAAAGCTTAACTTTTACATCAATGGTTGAATTTTGTTTCCACCTCGAATAATGTGCACTTAATAAGTTTTAATGTTTTGTCTTGTATTATTTTGCCTCAATAGAAATCATTCATTCAATCAATTACAAAAATAACCCAACTCCATAAGCTACCTTGCCGCAAAGGAATTTGATCCAACAAAAGATCGTGGAATCCAAATGATTTAATTGCAAAGGGAAATGAGTATGGTATATTCCATTATCCCTGAAACAAATACTTAAAACAAAGATTTGATAACAAATCTATAACACAAAATTTGGAAGAAAATTTAAATGAAACAAAGCACCTGTAATCCAACAATAAAGGGGAAAAACATTTCTTCAATTTATTCGATCCCTTTATTCAGAAAACACACAAATCCATACTCAGACACTCATTCTCAAAACCCTTTTCTTGAGCTACAAAACATGTTTTTAATACAAAATAATAATTGATTCAAATCCACTAATTGTGGATCTAAATCCTAAATCTTGAAAATACCCAAATAATAAAATGATTACAATATCTCTTGAGATCAACTAAAACAATTTCCTATTTTATGAAAATACATAGAAATTTTATCTAAGTACTAATTCTCCTAAGGATTTTAAATGGCTAAAACAAATTCAGGAAACCCACTTCCCGTAGTAAATGAAATTTTGACCATCATGGTCAATATGAATTTACTAATGGTGATGCTCTTGCATCAGACTCCTTGAGAAAGAAAGTCTTCATATGAGTTCTTATAGTGGTACCATACATTAAAATCTCTACCTCTGTCATCCAAGTAGAGTTTTCAATTGGTTGATTCTTCCACTTGACTAAATACTAGTAATATTCCTTACCTCTAGTTCCTTTCATCAATTTTCGATCAGTCACTCCTTCAATCTCTTTATGAACTTCTTTTGGCAGTTGACTCTCCCATCCACTAGTCTGACTAATAGTTGCATCATTCATAATATTGTCTTCTCCTTTGAAAATATATAAATAAGCTACATTGAAGATAGGTGAAATTCCAATGCCTTGAGGGAGTTCTATTTCATATGTATTGGAGAAAAAATTCCTTAAGATTTTACAAGGACCAATCTTTTCATTTTGAGTTTATTATATGTTTTTACTAGAAATATTTCCTTTCTCTAATGTACCACGACTAAGTCACCATTTTGAAATTCTCGTTGTCTCCTCTTCATGTCCACCTATTGTTTATATTTGATGCTACTTTCCTGTAGTTGTTTTTTCACTCTTTCCTGTAACTCTTGCATACTAATTGCAAAATATTCTCTTGTTTCACTTCTAAATTCTTAATTACCCAAATTTCTCAATTCATATACAACTCTAGGATGCATTCCATATAAAATTTGAAATGGACTCATACCTGTACTCTTGTTGGGTGAATCATTATAAGAGAGTTCAATTAGGGCAAGCACTTGATCCCATTGTTTGGGATGATCACTTACCGAACTTCTTAAAAAATTTCCCGAACTTCTATTTACCACTTCTGTTTGACCATTGGTCTGCAAATGGTATGCTAGTCTGAAATTTAAATTGGTGTCTAGTTCCTCCATAATGTCGTCCAAAAATGGCCCACAAATTTGGCATCCTTGTCTGACACGCTACTATGAGACAATCCATGTAGTCTCACAATTTCTTTCAAAAATAAGTTTGCCATGTTAGTTGCATTAGTGGTTTTAGTACATGGAATAAAATGTATCGTTTTTTAAAATATGTTCACAATAACAAAAATAGAGTCATTACCTCACTGTGTTTGAGGCAATCCTAAACTAAATTACATGCTTATTGAATCCCAAGACTTTTTGGGAATGGGCAATGGTTTTCTTGTTGAAAAATAATTCACCTTTTCACCAATATTTTCACATTAACTTGCATGCCTAACCAATAATAAAATGAATTTAACATGGAAAATGTTTTATCATTTCCAAAATGTCCATCAAATCCTCCACTATGTTTTTCTTTTATCAAATTATTTCTCATGGAGAATTTTGAAATACAGAGTATTTTGTCTCTAAATAGTAAACCATCTTGAATCATATAATTGGGCCATTGTGTTGTATTTGTACTCATGGTATTTTTACATGTTGCATATGCTTCCCTAAAATCAACATCATTCTCATACATTTTTCTGAGTTCATCAAATAGTGTAACATGAAACTAAAATTCTTGTAGTATTAAATTAATCCTACTTAATGTGTCTGCTACTTTATTTTAAGAGCCATTGGTGTGCTTAATTGCATAAGTGAAATTTTGTAAAAACTCCACCCATTTAGCATGCCTCTGGCTAAGTTTTCACTAGTTGTTTATAAATTGCAATGCATGGTAGTCACTGAATAAAATAAACTCCTTTGGCATTAAATAATGTAACAGTTTGTCCAAATCCTGCACACCAACATAAAATTCCTTATCGTATGAAGAGTATTTTTTCTTGATTTCTTGCTGAAATAAGTGATTGGATACCCCTCTTGGCTCAAAACCGCCCCAATAGCATTATTGTTGACATCTTCCTCCACTTGAAATGATTTTTGAAAATCAAGCAACACCAAAATTGGATGTTTTTTGATCCTTTGCTTTAGCAATTTAAAATTATTGTTTTTTGTTACAATTACAATTGACTTAAATGGCCAATTAATTTCCTTAATGGTATCAATAATTGGTGCACACAAACTATTGAAGTTTTTAATAAATTTTCGATAAAAATTAGCAAGTCCATGAAAAATTCTTACCTCATACACATTTCGTGGAATTTTCTAATTTATAGTTGCCTACACTTTATCTTGATCCATCTTCAGCCCATCTTTAGAAATTACAAAATCTAGATAAACTAACTCCTCTTTCATAAAACTTCACTTTTTGAAATTTTATTAACAATTTTTCTTTTTGCAAGGTGCCCAACACTGATTTTAAATGTTGTATATGCTCTTCCATGGTTTATTGTACACTAAAATATGATCCAAATAAGCGATGGCAAATTTTCCCGTGAAATCCTTTAAAATTGTGTTCATTAATCTCATGAAAGTGTTGGGTGCAATATTGGTCAAATTGAAGGGCATCACAAACCACTCATCAAGCCCATGATTTGTTTTAAATGTAGTTTTCCACTCATCTCCTTCTCTTATATGAATTTTATGTTAGAATATTCCGACACATAGGAAATAGTTAAGTTCAACTTGGTCTAGTATAGAGTTAGGTATAGAGTTAGGTAAAGTGTGTTTCTTTACTGTTGTACATTTTGTAACTTACAATCCGACGGTCACGATATGTAGTGATCCGACGGTTCATTCTCTCCTCGGTATTACCGACACTTGATCCGTGGCTTGACACCCATTGGTCCATGAATTCTATTTAAAGCGCATGGAGGGTCATTTGTAGGTTAACCGTGCATGAGAGAAGCTTATGTAAATTTTCATTCTTTTATTAATAAATTGCCTGTAGTAGCCACGTTGGCACAGGCCATGGACTGTTTCCCTCTCTGAGAGTTTTAACCACGTCAAAATACTGGTGTATTGATCTGTGCTCTGTTTGTGAGCGGTGTCCTTTTGGTGTTCTATCTGAGGAAGTTACCCTGTACATTCCTACATATATGAATTAAATATTTTAAGCGTAAATTTTTCATATATATGTTTTAGAAAGTAAACTTATATATATATATATTTTAATGATTTTAAACAACTTATTATTTTAATTATTTAATTAATTATATAAATTTAAATTTTAAACATTTTATATAGTTGGATTTTTTTACATTAATGAAACTTTAAATAACTTTTGACAACGAAAATAACAAATTTGGTTTTCTTACTTTAATAAAATTTCCATATAATTTTTAATCAAAGAAAATTAAAATCTCAGCAAAACATTGTAATAATTAAATCCCCATTACCTCCACTAAAATCCAAGCATTTTATATAATAAATTGTTAATAACTATAAAGTAGAATTAGCTAATATCAAATACCTCTCACTAATTAACCCATATTATTTCTCCAAACACTCAATCACACATAGCACTCAAATTTTCTGTAAATAAAACATAAAAGACCTAAAAAAATATCAATACAATAGATTGTAAAAGAACTTCAGAAAGCTACTAACGAATACTATATTGCATTAACACATATAGCTGCTTATATTCATATGCTTGATCATGAAAATGGAAGTTGCTATCATAAGGCTCTTAAACTTTTCATAACTGCTACGTAAAAGATTCCCTCAGATTGTTTATAAAATCCAAAAGGATAACCTCTCATATTTTTTTCAACTGTGTTAGAAAACCCTATAATTGACCTATGTGAAATAAAAAAACGGAGTTGTCTATAATGCGACTTTTTGAGATTGCGGTGATGGAATCCGGCGGAAAAAATGAGGTTAAATCTTGATTTTTAAGCAGTTAGAATGGTTTTTTAACTGCATATTTGGATTCAGCGCCCTGAAAAACCCCTGGGAGCGATTGATTGTGCAGAAACTAGCTATCAAACTTGGGGTTCCAATGAATTGCTGCCGGATTTTGACCGGAGAAATCCGCCAGAAAAACTTTCAAAAAGTCGTGTTATAAACTACTGCTAAAAAACAAATTCCTCAATACATCATAAATAATGATTTTCCAAATACTTTCAGACCTTCCTATAAATATTATATAACATGAAATAATAAATAACTCTCCTCGGTGGACTGCTCGCAATTTGCGTTGCACTGTATGCCTTTTTTTATATTGAAGTGCGGTTGTTTCTTGACTGTCATTTCCTGCGCCAAACGGAATCCTTAAAAATTAAAACTTTGTCGAACAGTCCCACCTGATCACGAACTTTCATGGGGATGTGATGTTTGGTAGACAACCATGAAGTTCTCTATTCTCTATCCCCGGCAGGATGTATGTGAGACTTTCAAGGAAGGCCATGGGTTTATTCAAACACAAGTCATGAATGACTTCTCTTTGTGCTAGTAGCATTTTTTGTTGTGGGCATTTTTATTTGTTGTGGGCATTTTTAAGTCGATTACAGATTCCCAAAATATTTAACAATTAAACGGATATGATATCTGTTGGACTCTCTGTCGGACTCTCTAATATTCAGAAAATGGACAATCGCCTTAAACTCAGGGGTTGTTAACTAATCCTTCAATATTGTAAATGTAAACGATTCAATATTGTAAATGTAAACGATTAGTTGTAGACATAATTTCCTGGTATCGACATTATCGATGTATAAATACTTGATTTCTCATCAATAAAGTTGGATAAGTTTCATTTTGGATATATAAAACCCCGATTGAATTGTTTGTAAACTCCATGTGTTCGTGTGACTATGGTGTAAAGGAGACATTGGAGTATGTGCTTTACTTGATGTTAACTTGCCATTACAAAGGTGAATGAGATCCTTGTAGAAACTGTTGGAACACGACATGAAGACCAGTTGCAGTCGTGAAAGAGACGATATGAAGTAGGCTGACTGGTTGTAGATTGTTTTCATGAATGATGCCGTCAGCATGAGGTAACGTAGTCATCGAAAACGACATGGGGAGCATTAAAGAAACAATCAGCATGAATGACATAGAAGGGATTTGAGCTTCAGACTTAAAATCTCAAGTATGTGTATCTCGAGCAGATCTGGTCACGTGTTGTTGGTGAAATACAATATTTTGCAGGCTATAATATTTAAACATAATTATTTAGTGTTGTTGTTGAATATTTAATATGGGTGGAATTATTCTTTTTGGAGGCCATGTTTCGTTGGTGAATCTTTTATTAATAGAGGTAGTTTTAATAAGGTATGGCCTTTTTTTTTGAAGAAGCTTTTATCGCATTTACGACCGTGAATGGGAAGCTACAATGGTATATGAATTCAAGATATATATTTTGGTATATGAGATATATTTATTTAAAAAAAGCATGGTCATTTTTTTCAGTGATTTGAAATAAATTTTAAAATTAATGAGAAAATAATAGTGAAAGAATTTTTTAATAGTAATTTTTTTTAAGGGAAGCATTGTTGGTATTGGAATCTAGTTTTTTGCTAGGTTATTTTTGAAGCCTACCATAAAACTACAACTGAAACACCTTTCTCCCACATCTACCCAAATAACCATCTAACCAAGGTAAACATGTGACGAGAGGCTACTATGATTGGATTCGATCTCCTATGTGACCTTAAGGAAGTGGAATCGACGGTAACATAACACAAAAACATTTAACATTAGCTTTAGGGCCCTTAGGAACCAATCCAACACACAACTTTCCCTTGGGTCCCACTAAACTTTTGGACATATTGAGCCTCATTCGCTCTCGTTCTATAGGCATGATAACATCAAGAAACCCTGACTCGCTCTCACAAGCTTGCCTGCCAATGTCCAAAGACTCATATTGCTAGTTTTGTGCCAACATCCCTGTAATTTGAGCCACTTTTCAGGCCAAGAGCCAAGGTCACTTCCCAAAATGGAACCATAACTTAAGACCAATAAAAGAATAGGGAAATAGTGATGGAAAATCAATAAGTTAAATAAGACCTTAATCATACCCCCTATTAGCCATGACAGGCATTTTGTCAAACATATCACAAACATGTAATCTACATGTGTAAGCAACATAATTAACCATAGGGATCTCGTACTTATATGAGAATCACTAAGAACCATTGTTCCTCATGTCATTTGCTGCATTATCATATGTCAGGTCATAGATACATTATCCATTCATTTACAAGTAAAAACATGTTGAGAGCCATATATAGTTGTTGTCATAAAACATACATGTAACCAACACAGTAACAACAAAAATATCATAAATATATCAATCATAATATCCTCATATAAACCAGTGCATTTACACATGAAAATCAAGCGAATGAATTTTGAATGCAATAAACTGACCATAGATGGGACGACCACATTCCACGCTACCATAGATTGGATGAGCCAAGTCTCTCTTCACCCAATCACCCCCATGCCATATTCCAAGCATGAATGTGGGACTCATAAAACACATCAAAAGAACTAAACAAACATGGATTCCACTAGAGTTCTCCACCTACACCGTGATGAATTTGAGTGCCTCCTACTCTCTCAGACTTTACCGTAATCCACAGTCTAATCTAGGGACCACTAGGTCCTACACTAAGAAGCACTCTCCACGATTTACCATACATCCCATCACGGGACTACTATGCCCAACGGAGAGAAATCCACCACTTGGCTTTACTGTATATGCCGCCATTCACCGATAAGGATTCGTAGGCCCACCGAGGCACACAATCCTGGCATTACCACAACCCACAGTCCGGCTCAGGGGTTACTAGGCCAATGACTTTACCGTGATCCACAGTTTAGTTCATGGACCACTAGGGCATGTGTTTGTCATTTTGGAGATCCACCCCACTCAGCTTTGAATCCATCCAGTCATCCCATCTCAATCGAGTATGAAAACCCATCTCATCAAAGCTATCAAGAAATGGTAAGGCTATGCTAAAGAACACTTTCACACCTAGAAAAACCCATGCCATCATAGAAAATAACCACATGCAATACCATGAATTCCAAATATAGCAAGGAAAATACACATGCAAATCGATACCTGCAATGAATCTTGTTGTAGTTGCTTGATTTTGCCTTTCCCTGCTTGATCTTTGCTTCCTCTTTTTTTCTTTTCCTTTCTTGCTCCAATTTCAATGTTCTCCAAGAAAACTCTAAGTGTCCAAGAGTGAGAGAGAGAGAATAACGAGAGGGATCTAAAATTGAACTGAAAAAACGTTACCAATTGATTCTCATAAGCCTTTTTATGAATGAGGCTTGTATTTTCTTCATTTTCCATTATTTTCCTTCATTTTCCTCCTCACATGTAACTTGTGACCTTTCACTTGATTTTTATCCTAATTTCCATTATTTTCATAAATAAATGTGCCAAAATGCCATTTTGCCTTTCCAAAGCCTTAGTCATTTCCTTTGCCATTTTTCTTAGCCATAAACAACCACATGAACACCCCCCTAGGATATCTTGCCCAACATTCAACTTGGAATAAATGTCCCATCAAACATGGTTATTATTTTTAACTTTTATTACATGAAATTTACACCAGGGAGGTTACAGAACCCTCCCCCTTGGGGGACACCATCCTTGATGTTCAATCACACATATACCTCAGAAAACCATTGGAAAGAAGACATACTTATCATGGAGTTTTATAACATATATGGATGTAGTATTTACAATTATCACCTTGTTGAGTTCCAACCCACATGACAACATACCAACATGATAGTATAGTAACAAGACAATGCAATCATAATGACATGAGACCCCTACCACTTATTGGAGCTTTATAACATAGGTCATGGTGGTATTTACATCCATATACATATGTACATATAAAAATATCTCCAAAACATACACCAAAGTAAATACCAAAACACCATATCAAAACATATAGCTAAACACCATATCAAAACGTATGTCGAACACCATATCAAAACTGCTTTACCCCAACTGGAAAACAAGGAAGGATACATGACTCACACCTGATCTGCAATCTCCCATGTATATTCATTAGGTCCAAAGTGATTCCACTACACCTTAACTTTCTTGATTTCTTAGTTTTGGAGCATGAGCACCTTTTTCTGCAATATACAATGAGGCTCTGACTGGAATTCTCCATCTAGTTCCACCTACAATACAGACTAGTCAATCACATGATAAAAATCTTTAACATACTTCTTAAGCAATGATACATGGAGAACATCATGTAATTTCACTATCGAAGGAAGTGCAAGTTGATAGGCTACTAGCCCAATCCTCTTAATGACATTGAAGGGTCCACAAATCTATGGCGCCATCTTGGCACATGATCTGATCTATAAGGAGCTCTTCTTTGGCTTGATGCACAAGTACACATGTTCACCAACCTGGAACTTCTTGAACAAACTGTTCCAATTTGCATAGCTCTTGTGCCTATCATGTGCTACCTTTATATTCTTCTTTCTCACTTTCATTTCCTGTTCCATGTCAGCTAACATGTCTGGTCCAATAAGTACTCTGTTAACCAGATCGCTCCAGCTAATAGGAGTATTGCAACAATGCCCATACAATTTCTCAAAAGGACTCATCCTCAATGACTCTAGATAACCATTGTTGTATGTGAACTCAACCAAGGGAGGATGCTCTTCCCACTTTTTCTGCTAATGCATCACATACATCCTCAACAAGTCATCTAATATCCTGATGACCCTCTCTGTCTATCCATCTGTCTGCGGATGACAAGTTGTACTGAAGGCCAACTTTGTGCCCAAACCTACAAACAACTCGTTCCAAAAGTTGGAATTGCATCCCTATCTAACAAAATATTCTTTGGAACACCATACAGTCTAACCATATCTCTAATGAATTCCTATGCCACATCGCTAGCTAAGAATGTATACTTCACTGGAATGAAGTCTGTAACCTTTTTCAACCTCTCCACAACAACCATGATGGAATGATGCTGCGTCACCATCTTCAGCAACCCTGTGATGAAGTCCATGGAAATCACCTCCCATTTCCACTCTAGAATCATGATCGGTTGTAGCATTCCCCTTGGATGTTTACACTCTGCCTTTACTCCCTGACAATCAAAACACCTAGCCACAAACTATGCTACATACCTCTTCAGATTCAACCAATAATAAAGTTTATTCACTACAGTTAATGTGTTACGATAAACTCGGTGAATCGATATGGTTTCGCATAAAAATCCTTCAATATCACTTTCTTGAGCTCATTGCTATCTGACACATATATCCTATCTCTGAATCTGACCAATCCATCCATTGTAAGACAATAATCTACACTGTGTGCACCTACACCTATACCACTACTTGTACATGTACCTGTACATCTATTATCACCTATACCTATACCACCACATGTACATGTACTTGTACTCTGCTGCAGTCTGTGCACAATCTCGATATACGTAACATCCTTCTGACCTGCCTGCAAGATCCTATCTTGTAAGTATGTCCCATAGGAGCTCATAGTTTCCAAGTGATTTACCTATACCCGCCTACTAAGAGCATCTGCCACCCCGTTCTCCTTTCCTTTGATATACCTGATCTCGAAATCAAACTCCCTAATTGTGGCCAACCATCTAGTCTGCTTGGCATTAAGATTTGACTAGTGAAACAAATACCTCAACCCAATATGATCACTCATCAGTACAAACCTCCTACCAAGAAGAAAGTGGCTCCACATCTTCAATTCATGTATGATCGTTGCTAACTCAAGGTCATGTGTCGGGTTGTTCTGATCGTACTCATTCTGTTTTTGGGACTCATAGCATACCACCTTTCCATCCTACATAAGGACCCCACAAAGACCTCTCTTGCAAGCATCTGTGCATACCACAAAATCTTTGTCCGTGTTTGCAATTTGTAGCACTAGTGCATGTGTCAACAAATGCTTAAGTTGCTCAAAGCTAGCCTCACACTCATTTTTCCATTCGAACTTCTTACCTTTCCTCTATAATGATGTGATAGGATATGAAATTTGTGATAAGTTCTTAATGAACCTCCTATAGTAGCCTGGCAACCCCATGAAAGATCTCTTCTCATCCACACTCTTACGAGCTACCCACTCCATGATGTCCCTTATCTTCTCTGGATCTACAACAATGCCCTCCTTGGTGACCACATTCCCCAAGTAATGTACCTCACTCTGAAAGGAACTACACTTGTTGAGCTTAGCATACAACTGATGCTCCCTTTAAAGCCTCAACATTGTTGCTAAATGCTATACATGCTCTTCCTGATTTTTAGAATATATCAACATGTCATCAATGAACACAATAACAAACTTATCCAAATACATACACAATACACTATTTATCAAGCACAAAATGTAGTTAGAGCATTATTTAATCTATATGGAACTACAACAAACTCATAATTCCCATACCTGGTCTGAAAAGTTGTCTTGTAAATGTCCTCCTCTTTGATGGGTATCTGATGGTATCCGGATCTCAAGTCGATCTTTGAGAACATTGTTCTTTGCTTTAGCAAATCGAACAAGTCATCAATCCTCAACAACAGATACCTATTCTTGATAGTAATTTTTTATCAATTGCCTATATTCAATGCATGATTTGTGAGTTCCATCTTTCTTCTTCACCAACAATACTAGTGTGCCCCATGGTGATACACTTGGCTTAATGTATCCCTTGTCCAACATTTCCTTCAACTGCAACTATAAGTCAACCAACCCAGGTGTTCTCACCTTGTAAGGTGCTTTTGATGCTAGAGTTACCCCTAGCATTAATTCAATACAAATGTCTACCTCCCTGTGAAGTGGTAACTCTAAAATATCCTCAGGAAATACATATTGAAACTGCTACAAAACTGGGTACCTTCTCAGCACATCAACATCCTCAACCTCCTTACCCTTGTCACTAGAAATGTGTATTGTGAATAACATGCACCCTTTCCTGTGGCTAGGCTTTGCTTGCATAGTTGTCACCATCCTAATCGTTGTGGCTTTATTCTTACCCTGCAAGACTCTTGGTTCCTCATTGTCATCAACACACTCAATGGCTTTGTCATAACGATCTACCTTGGTTCTATGAAGGTACAACCAATCCATGCCCAAAACATACTATATGATCCCAATGGTAATACATTTAGATGTGCTGCAATATGCATACCATTCAAATAAAATGCACAAGCTCTTCCCTAATGATGAACTCACTTCTTTGTACCTATAGCCAATTGCACTATCCAAGACTCTACATGAAATTCCTCACTCAAACCACACTTATCCACCAAGTCAAGACTAACATATCTACAATTATATATGTAGTTAATAAAAATAGAAATAACTTGATCACAAAGCTTATCGTCCATCTCAATGATAAATTTTTGGTGCTCTACTTGCCTAACATAACATAAATACGAGGAATTCTCTATCCTACATCCCCAACAGTATGTGCCTCTTGTGCACTGTATATCTTAGGCCTACCACTCTAATGTTGCGAACAATATATCCTAAGGTGTTCCTCACCACATTTCCAACACTCCAATTGACCAGTGTCCTCATCTCTATGTTTCTATTCAGATCCATGTCCTTGTCTAACTGCATTAAAATTATTTTGTGGTGCCACATTTTCTTTCTCATATGCATGTTGAGGCCTTTTCCTCTTAGGCTTCCATTTACCTTTAGCTTTGTCTTTTCCCTTCCATCCTTGCTGAGATTCATTCTTATGCTTTTGTTGGGAAAAATACTGTGGGTGGGGGGGCGGGATGAATCAATATTTTCAAAATCACAAGTTTTGCATTTCATATTCTAATTTCTGTAGGCGACTTTACTGAAAGGAGCCTGCGTGTGTACACAATTGTTCTTAAGATAACTAGCGTACATCCAGTAAACTTATGTTTCAGTTAATTCTTCATATGTTTATCTTCATCCAGTGCAGCAGTACTTTATTAAACATTAGATAGATAGTAACTATGTGCAGTAAGAACAAAATAAACCATCAAATATAAGAAACACACATGAACACTAGGATTTAGGGTGGAAACCAATGTGGGAAAAAAACACCTAAGCTGTCGTCTCTGTCTTATTTTTAATATATATTGTATATATATATATTATATATATATATATAGTATATATATATATATATTATATATATATTATATATATTATCTATATCTATATTCTATATATATATATATATAATATATATAATATATTATATATAATATATATATATATATTATAATTCTATACTATATATATATATATATCTCTATCTATATCTATATCTATATCTATACTATATCTAATCTATATCTATATCTATATATATCTATATTATATATATTATATATATATGTATATGTATATATTAAAATCTTGTATTGGAACGGACTCATACTAGTACGTGGGCACCCACCTATAAAAGGTTACAACCGTCGCTCATTCTCTAGTTCCTACTAGAAGAGAGCTCCAACCCCCTGGGTCTTGTACTATCTTACACTCATACCAGTACGTAGGCGCCAACTTACTGAAGGCTACAACCTTCACTTATTCTTCAGTTTCCTCTGGAAGGGAGCTCCAACCCTCTGGTCTAATTTACCAGCTACCACTTGAAGGAAACTCCAACTCCCTCAACTCTAGTGACCCTGTTTCATAAATTTTCATATTGGATCCACCTGCTACATAACATCCTAACTTGTAAGCAATGTTTTATCAAAATTTCAGACTTGACCCATCACTGACATTTAAAATCAATATCAATCATGAAACTAAAACTTATCACTACAACTCAATCATCAATCTCTAACACAAATGAATCAACCAATCATTGAAACCCAAATAACTATAACTTAATCAAAACTCAACTAATCAACTTAGCAATCAGATAATTGTGATCATAACATCAAACATCATACTGCATATAACAGAAACTAGATTTTGCTACTGCAAAACCTAATCAATCATCTGTCAAAATGTATACACTACTTTGTTGTGTGTAGGTGGATTTCATGAAGCACACACACATACATATCTTAAGCTGCTAAAAACAGAAAACTAGACCACTGCCATTTTGAAACAATCACTAAATCATACTCAAATCTACTACAATATTCTGAACCAATCACAAAAATATCTATAATCTTTAATCACAATCAATGAGTAATCACAAAATTATTCAACCAAACAATCCACAATCAAAACATCATTGTTTAAACTTAGATCATCAAGAAAACTTCATTAAAAGGAAACATAAACACATAAGAACTGATAAAACTGATTAGACACCCTTTCATCAAAAACCCTACTTTATGTACATGTTTTCCTCAAAGAATAATTGTGTGTGTGCGTGCCTTTCAGGAATCAAAATCGTGTGTACATGAATTACCAAAAACACACTTGTATGTGTACACACCTTGCAGGCTATAAAACCCACATACAGATCTGCAAATTCAAAATCAATTCTTCGTTGCAATAAAGAATTCAGTCATGCCCACATCTCAACATACATAGAAAAATCATGCATTAATATACCATCAACACAAAACAAAGCATCATGATTTTCTTCTCAGATCTATTGGATCTAATCCATCATCAAACTCTCGGTGCATAATTAATTTAGATCAAGCAAGGCATCAATAACCCATAACATGCATATTTGCTTCAGATCTAACTATTCATAATATTTCCATCACTAGCACACCTTGCACACTTTGACCTTCATCACCTTATATAGTTTAGTATTTTTCAATACCATAGGTAAAAACCATACTCCAGTTGATGTTTTTCTTAGACGGGATAAAAACAATCGTTGTTGAGCTCATTACCATAGGGTAATTCCATGGTAAGTACCCTTGGTATTAAGAATACCATGGTGCAAAAATTGTAAACACCTTTGCTTCTTTAAAATTGCATGTGTACGTGGATTTTCTTAATAGAACCCACGTATACTTCTTGAACTGTAAACTTAATCATTCCTCTGCCTCTGAACTACCATGCCTTTTTCGAAACACTCTGTCACATTTGTAAATACATCTTGTTTACATATTCAACAAGTATGTTTCCATCAAGAGACAAATCATCAAGTAGGTTTCCATTCATCAGGTAGGTTTCATCAAGGACAACTCATTAGGCAGGTTTCCATCAAGGACAACACCTAATTCATAATGCCAACAACTTTGAATGTTCATAGTAAGGCTTCAATTTCCCAATGACTTCCTCAAGTGACCGAGGTTGATCATACTCAATTCGATATCTAAATGCTAATGGAAAACCACTGACAAATCATTGAACTTTAGCCTTCTCATCAGTAAGATGCAATACATACCTGAATAGCTCCAAAAACTTGGTCATGTACTCTTCATTTGTCATCAACCCCATCTTTAGCTCATAGAATTATTTGGCCTTACTATCGTAGTACATTTCTAATAATTATTTATTCTTTAAAATACTCTTGAACTCCCACCAACTCAAGCCATCCATCCTGATGTCTTTGACCCACTTAACATCTTCCACCAAATGTTTGCTTTACCTCTCAAATTGAAGACAACTATATTAGCCTTCATGTTATCTATGTACTCATGCAACTCAAAGACTTTGTTCATCCTATGTATCCAAGACTCTGCATCTTCCAGCTTCTTCACATCTCCATCAAAATTAGGAGCCTTCAATTTCTTAAACTCATCTAGAAATTATCCCCTATCATTCCTCCAGTAAGGATGATAATGACAAAGACCATGATGCCTGTCAAAACCAGAACTAGAATAGTACCTGTACTAATCGCCCCTTCTATCCGAAGTGTTCAACAACCTACCATATCTCACCATATCAGATCTATCTGACCCGTGTCAATCAGGAGACCTACTGCCATATGCTCCATTGGTTTTGTCCCCATGTCCATGGCTGATCCGAAGTGGCATTTGTCACTACAATTCCGACAAACTCTAAAGAAGTATAGCATTAAACTCTACTTATTTCTCTTGTGCCTATATGATGTATCATTATCTACCTTATAACTCCTTATCTATTTCTTCAAGCTTCTCAATATGCCTTCCAAATTAGAAGAGTTCCCCACACCATGCTTCTCATCGTATTCATAAGGAGATTCTATGTAGGCTACCACCTTGCCAACCAATTGATATCTTTCTTGCAAGGAATAACATGTCAGATAAACCAATTCATAACAATAAAATGTACCTTAGTATAATTTGGGGAGGATACCTTATCTACAAGATTAACGAATCAGTGTGATACATGTATAACATGAACATAATAGCATATAGACATACACAAACAAATGCATCAACACATAAACATCATTCTGGGTAGGGTCGAGTCATCAATTCAAGGCCATATCAACAATGCATGCTTTGACCTCATGTATGAAAAAAACCATTACTCCATTCTACACATTGCCACATGTAACTATCAACATGCATAAGCAACGCCTAATCAACTACACATATGCAAGAACGCGTGTGATTGAGCATAAGTGATCAATTATTGTAATCAACCTACAACACTGATACATGAAATCAAACATACAAGATTTCAACCTAACATACAAGGATGTAATAAAGTGACACATTAACAACATGTAAGCAACATATAACAATATGTAACCAGTCACATACTCAAGACAATGCATTCCACAATTTCATCATCAAGTTCCTCATGACAACCTAACTTCCATGATGATAAGCATCAAGCAAATGCTCCAAGCACATGGAATGCAAGTTTAAGAGACACACATGCAACTAACTTGCATGCATGACCAACATACATTGCCCATCCAGTCAGAGGGGTGAACCATGTTGTGATACCACTCTGTAACACCCTCCTCCCACATATAGTCTAAAGAAAATTGTCACATATGGCAAAACTCATGCCATGATATAAAAGAAACACATGCAAACCATTCATACCAAATATAGCAAGGAAAATGCACATGCATATTGATACCTATAATGAATCCTGAAGTAGTTGCTTGATCTTGCCTTTCCCCACTTGATCTTTGCTTCTTCTTTCCTTCTTTTCCTTCCTTGTGCCAATGCCAAAGCTCCCCAAGAAAACTCTAAGTGTCCAAGAGTGAAAAAGAGAGAGAGAATAATGAGAGAGATTGAAAACCGAATTGACAAAAAATTACCAACTGATCGTCGAAAGCCTTTTTATGAATGAGGCATCTATTTTCTTCATTTTCCATTACTTTCCTTCATTTTTCTCCTAACATGAAACCTATGACCTTACACTTCCTTTTTCTCTTAATTTCCATTAATTTCATAAATAAATGTGGCAATATGTCATTTTTCTTTCCAAATCCTTATTCATTTCCTTTTCCAATTTCCTTAGCCATAAACAACCAAATGAACACCCCCTAGGATGTCTTCCCCAACATTAAGCTTGGAATAAGTGTTCCATTAACCGTGGTATTAATTTTAATTTTTTTAACATGGAATTTTCACCAGGGTTGTGAAAACAACATATCTTTATTTGAAAAAAAAGGATAATGGGACTTATCTTTTATTTAAATTTTAATGCTCATATTGAAAACTTGAAAAAGATTTGAAGAATTAAACCAGTTTCAAAAACAATAATGACATCAATAGTTTGCATAGTTGGAGTTGTCCTTAGCGGAGAGGAGAATTATCAAGAGTGGTTTAGAAAGCTAAAAGGTGCACAGGTTTTTACCGATTTGTGGGAAGTTTTTCAAGAAAGAATAGATAGAGATGGAAAAGAAATTTCAACAGAGCCACTTGATAATGAGAAGCAAGGTGAAATTTGGGAGACAAAATACAGCAAGGCATATTCATTAATAATTGCATCGATGACATAAGAGGCAATGTGATATATAATTTCCTTTGATAATGCATTTGAAACATTAAAGAAGTTGAAAGAATTGTATGATTCTCAATTATAACTCGAAATTATTCAGTTGTTGTTGAAATGTTTCAATTTAGAGATGAAAGATAATGAGCCATTGAAAAGAGCTTCTAAAATAAAAGCCATTTTTCATGATATAAAAGCCACTGGAATTGAAGTAGATTTACAACTCACAACTTTTATAAAGGTCCTTCACCCTGTCTATTCACACTATTTGGATTTTATCCAAGCTATTAGGCAGTTCAAAGACATTAAATTTGATAAACTTGTAAACAAAATAGCTGAGAAAGAAAATGCCTTTGGGAAGAAAGAAGCTCCACCTAACTCTAAATTAGAAAATTTGTGCCTTGCACAAAAGGTTCACAAGTCTCATGCTCAAACTTGTAGATGTGATAAAATTAGTAAAGGTCATGGTAAGAGAAATTATAGAGGTAGGGGTAGGGGGAATAATTAGGGAGACAAAAAAAAAAATCAATTTTAATGATATTCTAGCTATGAAATGTTTTAGATGTGGTAAAATGGGTCATATTGATGCTAACTGTAAAATCCCTTGGGAGAAAGTGAAACGAGAGAAAAATAGAATGAAAAGAAAGATCAACCATCACCAGATAAAGTAAAATCGTCAAAGTCTGCACATCACAGTGCTGCTCACTGTAATTTTAATATTAATGATGTTTTCAACACTACATTTTCTTCATGGCGAGATAGTTGGATTTTGGATTCATGAGCCACTTGTCATATGACATTTAGGCGATATTTTTTTTAAAATTTCAGTGATGATATTGATGGTGTTGTTTACTTTAATAAAAAGTATCAAATTAAACCATATGGAATTGGTTCTATTATTTTGAAGATACTGAATCTTGCAGATTATGTTCTAAAGGATGTACTTTATATTCCATGGTTCAACGAAATTTGATGTCTATTATCCATATTCAGTAGCATTGGAATTCTATTCATATATTTGATGGCATCATCGAGATATGAAGAGCATATTATGATGCAATTATTATGACCGGTGTGGAAGAAGGTATGCTTTTAAAATTGAATGGTACTTCAACTACTAATTCTCGTTAAATTTCTACTCTTTTGGCACATCAAAGTGATATCCTGTCTCCTAGCTTGTTGTTGCATGCTCGATTTGGTCACATTTATTATGGAAACATCAAAATGATGAAAAATCAAGGTATTAAGGGTCTCCCTACAGTTCCAAGAAATATTACACCTTGTGATGCTTGTATTTTGGGAAAACATTGTAAAAAACCTTTTCATAGTTCTTCTTTTAGAGCTTCACGAAAATTAGGTATCATACATTCAGATTTATGTGGACTTATGCCTATTGCAACTACCAATGGAAATAATTATGTGCTGACATTTATTAGTGATCACTCAAGAATGTGTTGGGTGTATTTGTTGAAGGATAAGTCACAAGTGTTTGAATATTTTAAAACTTTTCATTTGATGATGAAACATGAAACTCAACAGAATATAGGCATTCTGAGAACTAATAATAGTGGCGAGTATAATTATCATGCCTTGAATAATATTTGAACAAAAATGGAATCAAACATCAAACTAATATACCTTATAATCCACAACAGAATGGCGTTGCAGAATGTATGAATAGAAATTTGCTTAATATGATTAGATCTATGATGTTATTTAAGAATGTGAAGTTAATGTTTTGGGGAGAAGAAATTCTTTATGTAGATTATATTAGAAATCATTGTCCTTCTTATGTTATTAAAAACATAACTCCTTATGAACTTTGGTATGATAGACTCTCAACTGTTCAACATTTTAGAGTTTTTGGATCTAAGTGTTATGCTTTGATTCCTGTTTGGATAGGGTCCCTAGGGTCAATTTTGGGGATAGTTAAGCCAAATTTTGTATAAGTTATTGTAAAAGATGTAAAGTCTCTGAGAAATGTGGATGTGGATCGCGCAGGTAGATAGGAGTCAAAGGGATTTTAGCCCCTTGTTTGGGTAAGTAAATAGGCCAGTTTTGAGACTCACCCATGGTCTATGGACCATGGTAATGTATTGAAGAAATCTATATATAGTTGAGTCATGGCGAGTCTAGAGGGGGGAGTTGAGTAACATGAATTCAAGAAAATTATTTTTTTTGTGAGTGTTAAGGCAGGAAGGCTATGCTTCTTGTACTTAGGTGAAATGGGAAGGCTTCTACTGCCGAGTGTGGAAGAGGCCTTGGTAAGTCCACACCTGAGTGCATGGACCCCTCCAGCTGAGTGTGCAGGGTGAAATAGTTTGTAATATGAACATTGAAGATGAATGATTTTGAAGAATTATCTTGCATTTTGAGCATTATTGTTGATTCTGTTTATGTTATGATCTGTCGCTTTATATTATGTTTTCTATGAAATCATGAATAAATGTTGCGCGAAAGTTGAAGGATGAAATGCATGCATGAGAATGATGTGAATGAACACATGGATGCTAATGATTTCCTTGTATTTGAACATGTATTTGTGATTAACTTGAAGGGTTGATTACTTTGTTGTAAACATGCATGTCATGCAATATTGACTTGGGAAAAGTTGATTTGGCCTCCAAGATGGAGATAATGATGAAGTGTTTCATCTTTAAAAAAGAATCCTAAAGTTCTTTTTCTACATGCTTGACTTTAAGGGTCAATTGTTTTAAAGGTATATTTTGTTGTCTTGTTATCTAGTCAATCATTTGTATGTAGATGGAGGTGCTCACAAGATGTGAAAATATGTTTCTTTTGATGAAGCAAGAGTTTAAGCCATCTAGTTGTTGTTTGTAATTCTGTTGTTATTGACAATATGTCAAACAAATACAAATGTAAATTTTTGTGAAGAAGATGTAACTTCACATTTATTTGAGCCAACTAGGATCAATGATCTAGGAAGAAAGGTTTAAACTACCTACTGTAACCCTCTCAGCAGGAGTGCTGCATGAAGTCAAGGAGGAAGATAGTTCTTAATCGGAGGACCAGCACATCTAGGAAGGAAAGTGTTCAGAGGCACTATGCAAGGCAAGTATATGGAGGCCGAAATAAGAGGGTATTTTTAATCTCATTTACTATTCAGATTAGTATATTAGTCTTTTGGAGTCCAAAAGCTTTTTAGTGGGAAGGTGTGATCCAAAATGGATCTAGTATAGACTTCTAAGTCTAAAAATATTCCTCATAGAGGAAAATGAAAGTAAAAGGATGCTCTTCAAAATAGTCTCATTGCATAGATCTCCTCACTCTAAATCTAATGCAATTTGAATGGGCTAAAATGGACTCTGGATGAAGGAGTTAGTGTAAAAATAAAATTGCCCATTATCCTTAGAAAAGGAGGCAATTTCTTATAAAAATGAACTAAAAGGCTTTTTAAGGGAAATCGCATTGGAAGAGGTTAAAGGGAGGACTTAAGTGGATATGGAAGGACTCCTCAATTGCGACCTCCGACATATCGCATTGGAGGTAGGCCTTCACATGATATCGGAGCCCTGGACAGAGCAACTTGCGATGGCGGTGAGTCGGATCGACATATCGACGATCGGTGGATCCCCAATATAAAGGGTAATTTACATATGTGAGACATGATTGTGATTAGCGATCAAGGCACTGACCCAATGAGGTTTATGAACACAATTGAGTGATATTTAAAATCCAGATTTCTGGATTTTCTATGTATTTCCCGTGTATTGATGTTTTTGACCTCCTGCCTGAACGATTGCGATTTGTGATGGCAAGACGGACCTGATGGGTGTATAGGTGCAATTGTATATATTTTGAGTTCTGGGAGGAGGGCGGTAAATGGTATTTCAGGTGGGCTTCAGCCAGTAAGTGGTATTGGAAGGGCTTCACCCAATTCCATACACTCGCTGACACATAGCACGCTGCAGAAGAGAGATAACCCTTTTTCAGGTGGGTAATATCCATGCAAGTGGGCCACTCAAAATGGTTGTCATCCGTTGGATTGGAGATCATGGATCAGACAGTGGACAATGAATGAGCTGTTTTACGAACCCAGGAGGATTATAAATGCGATTGTGTATTATTTGAGTTCCAGCTAAAGGGCTCATGATGTGTTTTCATGAGTTTCGCTTGTGTATTTCCGTTATATGCTTAATTCATGATTTCTGCACAGGAAGGCCAAATGACCGAGTTTCCCATGCTCACCGGTTCATTTCAATGGAAAACTGCTTCTTATAATGAAACAATTGGTCTTCGATTATGGAGGCAGACTATAACTGATGTGTTACAAAAAGCACAGAGAACACAGTTAACAAGTGATTCTCGTAGAGGCCGAGAGATAACACAGAGAGCTCGAGAAAGCCAGAGAAGCCACTAGAGGTTGGGTGCGATCACAAAGGGGTGATTCCTCAGAGAGCTTGAGTGCAACAAAATTGCAGAGCCAGAGAGCCTGAGTGCAGCAAAGTTGCAGAGCCAGAAAGCTAGAGAGCTTCAGAGCTAGAAGGTTGATAGAGGCAGAGCCACCAAAGGTTGGAGGTAGAGCCATAGAGCCAGAGAGCTACAATAGACTTCTAAAGAGCCATGAGGCTGTAGTGAAGTTGCAGCACAGCAAGATATTGAATGATCAAGCTATGGGTGGTGTTTGAGGTGTGCTGAGAACAAGAGAAGGAGTTCTAGAGACAAATGCAGAATTCTGAGGGAGTCAGAGAAGACAGAAGCTCAAGAAGCTCATAGCACTGAATAAAGGAGTCAAGTCCATAGAAGTCTAGACCTATCTGCAGAACAAGGACAACTAGGGGTAAGATGGAATTCTAAGCCCATTATTTCAATTGTAAACCAATGGAGTTGAGTGAAGCACTTGTAAAAGAATTGAAGCCATAATCCCAAAGAGTCTAATTGAGTTGATTAGAGCTCAAGGAGATGTAACCCAAGATATCAGAATGAAATCCATATTATATTGTTGCCTTATGTGGTTTGTTTATTTGTTCTATTGTTTTACTATTATGTGTTTTATTTTAGTTTAAGCAAATGAATATAAGCACTCAAACAGTTTAAAGGCAAACAAAGACATACACCTACTTCAAGTTCCTTTAATTCCGCAAATTATCAATCATAAGATAGATCTTGGAAAATTTTTAAGCTTTGGAGTGGGAGAGGTTCTTGTAAGTAGACAAGAAGCCTTTAGGACCCCATTTTAGATCAACAGGGAGTGAAGATCCCAAACGGTTTTGGTTTGTCGCAAGAGCTATTTGGACAACACAGTAGATTAAAGATGATAATATTAAGAAAGTGTAGTTGGTTATAGCCTTACAGGATCATGCATTAACATGGTATATCAAGTATTGCACTGATAACCCCAATGCGACGTTGGCAGATAACCAGCTAGATTTGAACAAGGAGTTCAGTAAGCCTAAGTTAGAGGCACAATCCATAATTGAATTTAAGTAAATCCTATAGAAGATTGATGAGACACCTTGGGATTTTGATTAGAGGTTGAAGTGCCTAATCAGGCAGACTAATATGATAATCTCATATTCCTAGCACTGTGACTGGCTTATAGCATCACTCTCGCCCCATTTAAGAATACCTTTGTCACAATAGAAGATAGCCACACAAGCATAATCCTTGGAGATCACGATGAGGCTAGATGCATCACCTATACAAGATATGAATCTTGGGGTGCAAAAATTTCATTCACAGCTGGAAATCTTGCACTTGGATGTACAGAGCTTGAAGAAAGGAAAGGAAGCTCAACCAGAGGTGCGCGCTGAGATATGGTGTTTGAAATGTAAGAGCCATGGACATGATAATGATCATTTCTTGATCAATAAGAACTACATTATAGGGGGAGGGCCTATTCCACTAAAACTAGCAAATAACATGGGAAAAGCATGGGAGTTGCGCTATCGTGCACTATCTGTCAAGTTACACGACAACATGCTACTCTTAATTGTCATTTACTCTAGAAGTTTGTAGAGACCCCTCAACAGTTTTTTTGAAATTTTTGTAAGTCTGTAGGACATGATGAATGCCATTTTAGGAGTTATGAGTTGATGATGGATAGAACCCCTACCTACAAGATGCAGTAAAAGAACCAACCTCAGGATCAAGGTGTAGAAGTAGCGTGCAGAGGATTCCAAGGTCGAGGATGAGGAAGAGGCGCTAGACCAAGTTGAGGGCATGGGCAGGTAATCTACTATAACTATGGCAAACTAGGGAACTTTGCGTGAGATTGTACAAACCCCATGCATCCATCATGTCAGTATTGTCGACAATTTGACCATGTCATAGAAGAATGTCCAGTCCTTATCGAAAAGATGCAAGAAAAGAAGGTGCAACCCTAGCAGCCTACGCAGAACATTCAGATGATGAGGGCTTAGCCCCATGAAGAAGATCAAATCATAAATATGGTGTTGAGAAGTGGTATTAAAATTGGTGCAGTTAAAGTTAAGCAATGTGAGGAAGACAGATGGGTGCACAAGGATGATGAGAAGGAAGTAGATTTTGATATTAATCATGCCAAGAAGACCTTCATGGAAACAAAGAAGAACTTCATTGAGGCTTCCACCTCAGGAAGTCAACAGAAGATGCGAGAGACTTGTGCGACGCAAGAAGTAGATCCTTCAATAATAACTACTTTCCTGAAGACTTGTATGAAGTTTCTGTGTGACCTAAAAGTAGTAGATGGGTTGAAAGAGCTAATAGACAAGTGTACTAATAAATAAAAGACTCATGTTGAACAACGCCAGTAAGAAATATTGGTAAGCATAAAATGTGACCGGGGCGCGATATGAGGCTAACCGCGCAGATAGGAGAATACAAAATGGACCAGGTCATCTTGGATCTAGGGTTTGATGTGAATGTCTTGCCTAAGAAAACATGGTAAAGGATGGGGAGGCTTGCATTACAATGGTCTCTTATTCAGATGTGCATGGAAAATTAGCAGAAGATTATTTCGATGGGGCACTTATATGGGGTAATGGTGGACATTCAGGGTACGAGTGCACTAGTTGACTTTGAGGTCATTGAAATAGTGGATGAAAGTAACCCTTACCCCATGCTACTAGGAATTAGTTGGGCTATTGAAATGAATGGAGTAATCAACTTGAAGAAGTGGAAGATGACATTTGAAAAGAAGTCGCTCACGGTTGTAATGCCACTAGATACTGTAGAAGGAGCATGTTATACCGAACTTGTCTGAGATTATGTAGAAAGTGACGATGATTTGGATTAGATGTAAAAGATAACATCACGAGGTGAAGATTAGGTCAATCCCACAACTAATGGATATATTGCATGGGACAGGGATAGCTCCTACACCTCAAATTTGGATGAAGAGCTTGAACATTGATAGAATCTGTTACATGAAGTATCTACACTCTATTGCAATATTATGACCAAATCGCTGAGGTGTGTCTCAAATGAGGTAAGAAATATTCCACATTATGATTATTTGACTGATGTGGACTTGTTTTTATATGAATTTGAAAGGGATGTACCAGAAGAGAATTGATTCTAGGCACTGGAGTTGGCGCTACATGCTACGACCGCCCATTGGTGAGGTACACACAAGGAAAAATTTGTTGGATGGAAAGATTACAGGAGAATGATGAAGTTAATATTTGGGTATGTTAATACTATAGTGATAGGAAAATAAAATGGGAAGGATGATCCACGTGATCATTTAGCATGCTGGACTAAGGCCTGGGGAATAAATCCACAACCAAAATGGGTGCATGTTTTGTGTCATACCTTAGATACAATCCCAATGAACTGGTATTTGGAGACGTAGATTCGCCGTCGCACGATTGAATGGGAAATTTTAACGAAGAGTTTTCTATTGAATTTTAGCTTTGAGGATGGGTTTGAAAGCATTGATGAGGTGCTAGAGGAGATAAAATCAACTATATTCAGAACACCAAAGGAACTAGTAAAATGGACTCAGCCGGATTGGAGTACACAGCTGCGCCATGAGTTAGAATGTTATAATGTAACTGCCGAAGAAGAAGAGGACGATCTGCAGAATATTACCATTCTAGAAATAGAAGGACAATGTGAAGTTGAAGGACAGAAGGTGGCAAACCCAGATATATCAGAGCCTTTGAAAACTCTACAAGTAAACATTGGATCTGAATAAGAACCTAAGTTTGTGAAGATAGGTGACTATTGGGACGAAGATAGGGTTGATAAGGTAGTTGAGCTGCTACACGAGTACCAAGATTTATTCCCAATGAACTTTTCATATTTGAAAGGGATTATCGAAGATTTAGGTGTTATGAAGATCACATTGAAGCCAGATGTGAAGCATGTTAAGTAGCGACCTTATTGGTTGACTCGAAAATATAAAGAGAAGGTGCGCTAGGAACTCAATAAGATGTTGGAGGCTGGTATTACTGAGCCTATGGAAGAATTAGACTGGGTAAGCTCAATGGTGGTCCAAGAAAAGAAATGTGAAATGCGAAATCTGCATATGCATGGACCTAAGGAAGTTGAATGATGCATGCGCACATGATCTATTTCCAACACCATTTACTGATGAAGTGTTAGAGAATGTTGGCAGATAGGAGGCATATTCATTTATTGATGGTTTTTCAGGATATCATCAAATAAAGATCGCTCTATAAGATCAAAGCAAGGCAACCTTCGCGACTGAGTGGGGTTGCTTCCAATATACTATTATGCCATTCAAATTGAAGAACACACCTACAATCTTTTCCTGGGTAGTGGTCGCAACATTCAAGTTGTTTATTCATAAATTTCTAGAGGTATATTTTGATGATTGGACTACTTTTCAGTTGGTAAATTTCCATGTTGTGAGTCTGCACCTCATGCTAGGTACACGTCGAAGGTATCAGAACACGCTGAAATTAAAGAAATGCATATTTTGTGTGCCCTTGGGGATTTTTCTTGACCATGTTGTATGTAAGCAGGGATTGATGGTGGACCCTACGAAGATCGATGTAATTGTGAATTTGGAAGCTCCTAGGAATGTGAAACAACTGTGTGTGACATTGGGGCACAATGGGTATTACAAGAAGTTTATCAAGGCGTATCCCCAGATAACCACGTTGATGGAGAAATTGTTAAAGAAGTATGTGATGTTTTGCTGGGATGAAGATTTTTAGTGCAACTTGGATGCCTTTAAGGAAAATATGGTGATAATGCCTATTTTGGTGTTTCCGGACTGGTAAAAGGAGTTTCATGTGCATGTTGATGCCTCTTGTATTGTGCTAGGAGAAGTATTAAGACAAGTAGGTGAGGGAGAGATTGATCATCAGATAGATTTCATGAGTAGGAAGTTATCTAAAGCCGAGAATAATTACTCCACTACAGAATGCGAAGGTTTGGCGATGGTCTACGCTCTACCAGAGTTTAGGAATTATTTGTTGGGTGGACACTTCAAAATTTATATAGATCACTCTACACTGAATTACCTGGTCAATAAGCCTATGTTGGGGGGGGGGAGATATGCCGATGTTAGTATTGTTCTAGGAGTATGAATTTGAAGTGATTGTGAAGCCCGGAAGACTGAATGTAGGTCTAGGCCATCCATCACGGATTGACACAGGTGAAGACTCAACTAGTTTGGAGGAAGGACTGCCATATGCGTAGCTCTTTGTGATGCACGTTGCGGATTATCATTTTTTTGATATCATTCATTTTTTAACAACAGGAATAGTTGTAGATTGTTATTCCACTTGTTAGGATATTCCGACAGATAGGAAATAGTTAAGTATAACTTGGTCTAGTATAGAGTTAGGTAAAGTGTGTTTCTTTACTATGTGCTTTTGTAACTTACAATCCGACGGTCACGATATGTAGTGATCCGACGATTCATTCTCTCCTCGGTATTATCGACACTTG
>APFE031028050.1:0-30801 GCA_000404065.3 Pinus taeda | reverse complement strand
TATCCCAAGTTGTTCTTATGGGGGGATGTTAGGATATTCCGACACATAGGAAATAGTTAAGTATAACTTGGTCTAGTAAAGAGTTAGGTAAAGTGTGTTTCTTTACTATGTACTTTTGTAACTTACAATCCGAAGGTCACGATATGTAGTGATCCGATCGTTCATTCTCTCCTCGGTATTACCGACACTTGATCCATGGCTTAACACCCGATTGGTCCATGATCTCTACTTAAAGAGCATGGAGGGTCATTTATAGGTTAACTGTTCATGAGAGAAGCTTCTGTAAATTTTCATTCTTTTATTAATAAATTTCCTGAAGTGGCCGCGTTGGCTCAGACCGTGGACTGTTTCCCTCTTTGAGAGTTTTAACCACGTCAAAAATACTGGTGTATTGATCTGTTATCTATTTGTGAGCGGTGTCCTTTTGTGTTCTGTCTAAGGAACTTACCCTGTAAATTCCTACACCACTGAACAAAAGAAGGCGTTAGTAGTTCGTGTTGTGTATTTTTCAGTGACTGCAAGTAATTTGTATAAGATGGGAATAGATGAGATACTATGAAGGTATGTTTCAGAGTTTGAATGCGCTAGTATCCTAATTGAAGCTCATGGAGGAGTGGCAGGAGGCCACTATGTAGGGAAAGTAACCGAGCAAGAAAATTTTGCATGTTCGTTTATGGTGGCTGACATTACACAAGGTTTCTAAGGCATATTGCAAGGCATGCGACACTTTCCATGGGATGGGGAAGCCTTGATGAGTTGCCTTCAATTCCTCAAGTTTCATTGTAGGTATTTGATAAATGGGCCATTAACTTTATAGGTCCAATACAACCACAAGGTAAGAAGACATGTGCGCAGTATATCATTACTGCAACTGAGTATTTAACCAGATGGGTTGAAGTGCAACTAGTGAGGGATTGTACAAAAATCATTGTTGCGAAGGTTTTGTTTGAATGTCTTAACAAGGTTTGGATGCCCTAAGATATTGATGAGTGATAGGGGTAAACATTTCTTGAATGAAACGATCAATGCGATGCTTGAAGAATTCCAAGTGTATCATCAAAAGAGCACACCATATCACCCACAGGCGAATGGAACAATGGAATATTTTAATAAAATTTTAGAGAATGCATTGACGAAGTTCTGCAATTCGTAGAGGAATGACTGGGACATGTGCGTACTTGATGTTTTATGAGCTTATAGGACGACCTACAAGAAGTTGATAGGCCAAACACTGTTTAGATTGGTCAATGGGATTGAAACAGTAATTCCTATGGAATATATTGTCCCAAGTTTACGAATTGCAGCATTGACAGAAATGGCGGATCGTGAGACCTTGGAAGAACAAATCATGCAGATCTTAGAGTTAGAAGAAGAATGATTCCTTGTAGGATTCAAAATGCAAGTGCAATAGGAACGCGAGAAGGCATGGCATGATCGACATATTAAGTTGTGCACATTTAAGGTAGATGATTTAGTGTTGTTATATGATAGCAAGTTCATGATTTCCCAGGAAAGTTTCAAATGCACTAGTTGGAGCCATATGTTATTAAGGAGATCACGAATGGTGGCATAGTTCAGCTTACGAAGCTGAATGGGGAACCATTCCATGAAAAAGTGAATGAAATTAGGTTGAAGTTGTACATGGGGGATCCTCCCCCTGCACAATGACTATATGGATGCAAGACAGTCTTAGTTGCAAGGGATTACAAGACTATGAACTATGTTTCCCGACTAAGTGAAGAACGTGGTAGGAAGGCTACGTGATAGATGACAGGAGTGTAACAGGTGAAGCCGCACTGGATGAGCTGCGCCATGAAGGATGGTGCCACACAAATGGGTCCAAAAGTAGCCATTTGGGTTACTATTCATGATTTGATGGCCAAAATCAATTCAGAGGAGAGGGTAGGTGTTATTTATGGTGAATATATTTCGAGATATACCACAAAAGTTGAATTTATGATCAGAATTTGGGGGGAATGGTCAGATTTGAATTCAAAACCTTCTATAAATTGAGCATGTTGGTCCACCGAGGAACACTTTGCATTCTGAGAGTTTTCTGGGTGTTTTGTTGTTTGAAGCTTATGATTCATCAATTCTGGGAGGAGTTCGTGATGCGCCCCTCATTCACAAATTTTTCCATAGAAGCCTGAGAGTTGTTCATAGAACAAATGACCGCTACCAACCCCGCGAAAGCTTTAAGTGCTAAATCTACCTTTTCTGACGCGCCAAGCCCTGAGACCTCAAGTATGGAAGATACAACTCCTGTGCCTAAGATGCCAAGGTCGCCTAGGCTAAAGAAATATGCTTCCAAAGAAAAATAGAAGAAGTCGATGTCCGTGAGACAGTCACCAAGGAAGAACCCAGAAGTGCGACAGAAGGTGAAAAAAAATAAGCGGAGAAAGTGTCGATTTGGAGAAGGAGGAATACCAAGGTGTAGAGAAATTAGATGCCAAAGAGGTAGAGCCTAGCTCATGGGTCCCCTCATATATCCCTCCATGGAAGGGAAATTTTTTTTTACCAAGGACCCATATTCTAGAAAATTTATGGTTTGGACACCCCTTTTGCCTGAACAGGTGGAATTTGAAGGCACAACATTAGCACGTATTCCAGTGTTGAAAATGGAGGATTGGGACATCACGGACCATGAGAGGTTCCCACATTTGGTAACTCGCAAGTATATGATGAAGATATACTATGAAGAGACTGGGTTATGTGATTGGAACCCATGAAGTAGGTCAAAGGTGTTGAGCAGGCGAGGTTGCTACACATGCTCTGCATACCACATTTTCATCGTTCGACTATCAACATGGTGTGCGTGCGCTAGCTCCTCGCGCTAGTGGATGATGGGTGCCTATGGCTTGGGGAGACCATACTAATTAGAGACATGTTAATTCATCTGATCACAAAGCTGCCTTACAAAGGGGTGAACCCTGCCAAGGAGCTTAGAGGTAAAAGTGGAGAGAAAGAGTTAGAAAACAAGATGAAGGTCGAATATGGGCTTGTTAAGAAGTCACGTGGATATTCTATCCACTCTATTCAGGACTAGACGGTGCAATTTTCCACCCATATTATTGCAAGGAAAATCATGAGGAAATGTTGCATGGACGAAGTTTCGGCACCAGTGGTATCACTAGCTGGCCAGTGCGTGAAGGGTGTTCAATTCAATTGGGTGATGTATCTATGCAAGGAGTTCCTCACGTACTGTTGCGAAGCTCAGGAAGAGAGCAAGCCTTTCCACTATGCATGGTTGTTATTGTCTCTTGTCTTATTTGCTTGGAGATTGCTCGAGAACAGTCAGTTTCCCCCACAGCTGGAAGATTTACCTAAGGTAGCAAGGTTCGCTTCGCTATGGGAAACAAACGATCCGAAAAGGATCAAGGATTTGAAAATTTTCTAGATCTTGATGGAGATGGACCTTCAAATGTGTTGTAACACATTTTGACACACTTAAATTTTTTAATTTCCAGTGTGAAATTTCCATTCCTTCTGATTTAAATACTGAGGGCGTATATTAATTTTATGCTTTCAGATGATTTATTTATATAATTTTAAATTTTTAAGTAAATTAATTTAATAAAATAAATTAGTTTATATTTTTATTAAAGAGATTATTTAAAACATAAAATCATGTTTAGAGTGGGCCAAGCCTTAGTTACCTACCCCACCAAATCTCGTTCCATTTAATTACCGGGACCCACAGCGATCCCTTCTCCTTTGAAATCATGACCCCACCATCATTTTCTTTCATGTGTTAAAAACCCATCACCTCACCTCTCATCCCGCACACCCTTCCATCATCTAATGGCCCACATCCCTTTTCGGCCCACATTCATCGTCTAAAATTTATCGAGGGGGGGTCTGAAATAGGCAATTTTCTATACTGCCCACTTAAACAACCTTTTCCACATTTTAGTGTTTCAGGACCTAAAATCCTAAAACCATTTACAACCTTGACTTACTCCCGAACGTGGTTTACATCTATTCCATTACCGTCGCTCCTACATCATCATCCATCTTCGTTATCCTATCTGTTGCGTTTATGCCACTTCATCTGCCACATCATCCATATGCTACCCTTCATCCCATAAAACTTCACCATGTCAGTTTCCATTTGCGCCACAACGCTTTGATTCGATTGCCTATCTCATGGTCATTGAAACTATGTTTTTCCTATACACTGCATTGATTTAAAACATGGTTTCCGAACCCATGAGAATGTATTTTCAGAAACTGAAAGAGGTTTTTCTACCAATATCCTTTTTAACAAAAACCTGTCCCATTTTTGTAACAACTCTTATGGTTAGGGATATTTTAAAGAAACATTGAAGACATATGTTATCGAATTTTTCCTGTTTAGTCCTAATATTGCAGAACATATTATGGCCAATAAAAGATGATTCTTGAGAAACTAAAGGAGTTTTTTGTTCCTAATAAGCTAACTAAAATAACCTACTTCAGATTTTATACAACTATTAGATAATCAGAGATACAAGTACATCTTCACAACATAGTTTTCGCACTGTGTAAATCCCTTTTTCACATCTTTGTGCATAAAGTCTTGTGAAGAGCTGGAGCCGAATTTTGCAAAACTGAGCAAGGTTTATCTCAAGAACATATTCATCTACAATAAACTCTCTCCATTTTTACAGAAATATCTCAGATTAAGATATGAAAAGGAATGACGGGACCCTATTCTGTAGGATTTCGGTAGGAAAATGCTCAAAGAAAGTTAGGCCACCTCATCAAATATGAGTTGTAAACCAATTCGAATTGCTCTTCTTTAGCAACAAAAATCCTCAAGGAATGTACCGTAACTCTTCAAATCGTTTTAGTTGCCTTTATTTGTGTTCTATTTTTGTTATACAGTTTTCAGATATTGTAATAGCTCTTGATATTTGTATCAATATATTTTGTAATAAATTGTATAAATACTTCATTAATTGAAGTAATAGGTGTGGGATTTTGATGCCAAAACTCGTAACTCTGTAATAAATCTTCTGTTGTAGTTTTCCTAATGAAAGCCTTATGACTCTAGTTTTGATAAAATTTTGTGCTTCGAGTATGTTTTTCCAGTTTTTCATATCTTATTTCTACACATGATAAAATTATTTATAGGAAGGTTTGCAAAATCATTATCTTTAGAAAGATATTTGTTTATTGGATTGTTTCTTCATCATAACTCCTCTTTAACTAGCTTTTGTTTTGTGCTTTCTGATAGCCATTAAAAGAGGTTAGCTTATTGGATTATCTCTTCGAAATAGCTCCTCTTATAATTGGTTTCAGTTTGGCCTTCCTGAATACTCTGAATATTTTTTGTTGGGCTGTAGAAGTTTTCTACACGCATCCAAATTTCCCTATTTGTTAAGTAGTCAGTCTGGCTATTCAATTATTAGGAATCCCCTTATATTATTCTGCCAAATTCTTATACAAATCAAGCCATTCTCTCAAGATGGAAGTTGACACTTTCAAAGGGAACCCTGTGAAAGATCCTTTAAGTCATAAATAGGAATTGTCATTAATCATTTACCACCCCCATTAAAACCATAAATCTGGCCATTCTACTCAAAGGCTGGTGTTCAGTGACAGGTGAACAAATTTAAACAAAGCCTCATAACACTGAGGGAGCCCCCTCTGGTTCAAGGACCATATTGAGCCTAAAGGCTGGTTGAGTTTGTTTCCTAGCGTAGTTTTTGCAGCAAAGGACTACCTACGGGAAACAAGTACAAGACTTGGCGTATATGAAAGAGTATCTGTATTAGTGTTGGCATATGGTTTCATTTCGTAGTTGCAGTTTCGGGTGTGCACCAGCATGCTATTCAAATGACAGGGTTGATCCAAGAGAGTTGATTATGGAAGATGATGGTTGATGATCAGGTTTATAGTATGAATCGATGCCCACACTAAATGCAATTGGTCTACTTGTTTTGTGCATCCCACAGGGGGAAGCAGTCCCCATTGGAGCCGATGTTGTAACATATTTTGACACACTGAAAAATTTAAATTTTTAGTGTGAAATTGCCATTCCTTCTAAGTTAAATATTGAGGGCATATATTAAGTTAATGCTTTCGGATGATTTATTTAGATAATTTTAATTTTTTTTTAAATAATTTTAATAAAATATATAAGTTTATATTTTTATTAAAGAGATTATTTAAGACATTAAAGTTATGTTTAGAGTGGGCCAAGCCTTAGTTACCTGCCCCACCAAATCTCATTCCATTTAATTATCAGGACCCACAGCTGTCCCTCCTCCTTCGAAATCATGACCCCACCACCATTTCCACTCACGTGTTAGAGACCCATCACCTCACCTCTCATCCCGCACACTCTTCCATCATCTGATGGCCCACGACCCTTTTTGGACTTCATTCGCCGTCCGAACTTTATCGGCAGGGGGGGGGGGTTCCGAAATAGGCAATTTTCTATACCACCCACTTAAACAACCTTTTCCACATTTTAGTGTTTCGATACTTAACATCCCGAAACCATTTACCGCCTTGACTTACTCCTGAATCTGGTTTACATCTATTCCATTATCGTTGCTCCTACATCATCGTCCACCTTCGCTCTCCTATCTGCTACATTCATTCCACTTCATCCACCACATCATCCATCTGCTTCCCTTCATCCCATAAAACTTCACCGTTTTAGTTTCCCTTTGCGCCACAATGCTCCTGTTCCATTGCCTATCTCATGGTCATTGAAACTATGTTTTTCCTATACACCACATTGACTTAAAACATGGTTTCTGAACCCATGAGAACGTATTTTTAGAAACTGAAATAGGTTTTTTCTACCAGTATCCTTATTAACAAAATCCTCTCCCATTTTTGTAACCGCTCTTATGGTTAGCGATATTTTAAAGAAACTTTGAAGACATATGTTCTCGAATGTTTCCTATTTATTAATATTTTTTCATAACATATTATGGCCAATAAACGATGATTCTTGAGAAACTGAAGAAGGTTTGTGTTCCTAAGAGGCTAAAGTAAAATAACCTACTTCAGATTTTACACATCTATTAGATAATTAGAGATACAAGTACATCTTCATAGCCTATTTTTCGGACTTTGTAAATGCCTTTTTAGACATCTTTCTGCAGAATGTCTTGTGAAACGCTGCAGCCAGATTTTGGGAAAATGAGCAAGGTTTATCTGAAGAACATATTCATATATAATAACCTCTCCCCATTGTTAGAAAACTATATCATATTGAGATATACAAAGGAATGATGGGACCCTATTCTGTAGGATTTCAGGAGGAAAATGCTCAAAGACAGTCAGGCCACCTAATCACATATGAGTTGTAAACCAATTCAAATTTCTCTTCTTTAGCAACATAAGTCCTCAAGGAAAGTACCATAACTCTTCAAATAGTTTTAGTTACCTTTATTTTTGTTCTATTTTTTTTATACAGTTCTCAGATATTTGTAATAGCTCTTGATATTTGTATGAAGATATTTTGTAATAAATTGTATAAATACTTCATCAATTGAAGTAATAGGTGTGGGATTTTGATGCCAAAACTCTTAACTTTGTAATAAAGCTTCTGTTGTATTTTTAATATTGAAAGCCTTACGACTCTAGTTTTGACAGAATTTTGTGCTTCGAGTATGTTTTTCCAATTTTTCATATCTTATTTCTACACATGATAAAAGTATTTATAGGAAAGTCTGCAAAATCATTATCTTTAGAAAGAGATTTGTTTATTGGATTTTTTTTTCATCATAACTCCTCTCTAACTGGCTTTTGCTTTGTGCTTTCTGACAGCCATTAAAAGAGATTAGCTTATTGGATTATCTGTTCGAAATAGCTCCTCTTAGAATTGGTTTCAGTTTTGCATTCTTGAATACTTTGAATATGTTTTGTTGCACTGTAGAAGTCTTCTAAATGCATCCAAATTTCCATAGTTGTTAAGTAGTCAGTATGGCTACTCAATTATTAGGAATCTCCTTACATTCTTCTACCAAATTCTTATACAAATCAAGTCGTTCTATCAGGCTAGAAGCTGACACTTTCAAAGGGAACCCTGTGACAGAGCCTTTAAATCATAAATAGGAATTGTCATTAATCATTTACCACCCCCATTAAAACCATAAATCTGGCCATTTTGCTTCAAAGGCTGTTGTTTAGTGACAGGTGAACAACGTTAAACAAAGCCTCGTAACACTAAGGGAGCCCCCTCGTGTTCAAGGGCCAGATTGAGCCTAAAGGCTAGTTGAGTTGGTTTCCTAGCATTGTTTTTGTAGCCAACACTGCCTAAGGGAAACAAGTACAAAATTTGGTGCCGTTGCTGGGGAGAAAAGTATAAATCTTTCTCTAGGGAACGATAAAGTTTATATTTATTTCTTGCTGGTGAACAAGGAATAGGCATTTGCATTGGTTGCATTATTTTCACCTGGTGACTCACCTTTGTCAGATGGCGATTCCACTAGATTACCGATCCCACTCTTGTTTTACAATTTTAGCTTCCTTTACTACTATGTGAGGTTTGCTGATACTTGCAGTAAGCAGTATATGTATCACCCTCTTAGCCTTGATCAAAAACCTAAAATGTCTATAGAAGATGCAGCTTCTAAAGGATACATGTGAGTATAGGTTTTCCATTGGAGTTTATGTTCATATTGTATATATTCTTCAGATATTCACGTGTTGACAACATGGTTTGTCAATAAATCCACTCCACACTTGGTTACAATAGAAAGTAGATTACACCTAACAGTGTAAAGTTTTTCAGTTCAGTTAAATAGCTCCTGTTAGAATTGATTTCAGTTTTGCCTTCTTGAATACTCTGAATATGTTTTGTTGGGCTGTAGAAGTCTTCTACATGCATCCAAAGTTCCCTAGTTGCTAAGTAGTCAGTCTGGATACTCAATTATTAGGAATCTCCTTACATTGTTTTGCCAAATTCCTATACAAATCAAGTCATTATTTCAGGCTAGAAGCTAACACTTTCAAAGGGAACCCTGTGAGAGAGCCTTTAAATCATAAATAGGAATTGTCATTAATCATCTACCACCCCCATTAAAACCATAAATATGGCCATTGTGCTTCGAAGGCTATTGTTCAGTGACAGATGAACAACGTTAAACAAAGCCTCATAACACTGAGGGAGCCCCCGCTGGTTCAAGGGCCAGCTTGAGCCTAAAGCCAGGTTGAGTTGGTTTCCTGGTGTAGTTTTTGCAGCCAAGGATTGCCAATGGGAAACAGGTACAACATTTGGTGCCATTTCCATGGAGAAAAGTAAAAATATTTCTCTGGGGAACGATAAAGTTTAGATCTATTTCTTGCTAGTGAACAAGGAATAGGCATTTGTATTGGTTGCAATATTTTCACCTGGTGACTCCACTTTGTCGGATGGTGATTCCACTGGATTACCGAACCCACTCTTGTTTTGAAATTTCAGCTAACTTTACTACTATGCGAGGCTTTTTGATACTTGCAGTAAGCAATATATGTATCTCCCTCTTAGCCTTGATTAGAAACCTAAAATTTCTATAGAGGATGCAACTTCTAAAGGATACATGTGAGTGTAGGTTTTGCATTGGAGTTTATGTTCATATTGTATATATTCTTGTGAAAGGTTGTTGTTTAGTGATAGGTGAACAGTGTTGAACAAAACCTTGTAAGACTAAGGGAGCCCCCTCTGGTTCAAAGGCCAATTTGAGCCTAAAGGCTGGCTGAGTTGGTTTCCTAGCATAATTTTTGCAGCCAAGGACTGCCTATGGGAAACGGGTACAACCTTTGGCGTCGTTGCTAGGGAGAAATCCAAAAATATTTCTCTGGGGAATGATAAAGTTTAGATATATTTCTTGCTGGTGAACAAGGAATAGACATTTGTATTGGTTGCATTATTTTCACCTGGCGACTCCACTTTGTCAGATGGCCATTCCACTGGATTACAAATCCCACTCTTGTTTTTGAAATTTCAGTTGCCTTTATTGCTATGCGAGGTTTGTTCATACTTGTAGTAAGCAGTATATGTATCTCTCTCTCAGCCTTGATCATAAACCTAAAATGTCTACAGAGGATGCAACTTCTAAAGGATACATGTGAGTATAGGTTTTCCATTGGAGTTTATGTTCATATTGTATATATTATTCAGATTTTCAGGTGATGGCAACGTGGTTTGTCAATAAATCCACTCCACACTTGGTTATATTGGAAAGCAGATTACATCTAATAGTGTAAAGTTTTTCAGTTAAGTTAAATAGAGGTGTGGGACTAATAAACTACTTTCAGATTCAGGGTGCAGTAGATCTACAATTATTTCAGTTATATTTCAAGATTGCAGTATTAAGTTTAGTTTGGTTGAGTGAAATGACTTACAATGGATTAACTGATTAAATCCATAGCCCATGAATTAGGCACTCTTGTGCTTATTTCCACTTACATTGTTGGTTGTTTCACTTCAACAATTTTCAATTTTCATTTTTCAGTATGAAAGAGTATCTAGATTAGTGCTAGAATATGGTTTCATTTCGCAATTGCAGGTCGCAGTGTGCACTAGCAGGCTATTCAAATGACGGGGTTGATCCAGGAGAGTTAATTATGGCAGATGATGGTCGATGATTTGGTTTACAGTATGACTCCATGCCCACACTAAAGGCAACTAGTCTGCTTGTTCTCTGCATACCACAGGGGGAAGCAGTCCCCATTGGAGCTGATGTTGTAACATATTTCGACACTGAAATTTTTATATTAGTTTTATGATTTCGGATGATTTATTTATAAAATTTTAATTTTTAAATAAAATATATTAGTTTATATTTTTATTAAAGATATTATTTAAAACATTATAATTATGTTTAGAGTGGGCCAAGCCTTAGTTACCTGCCCCACCAAATCTCGTTCCATTTAATTACCGGGACCCACAGCAGTCCATCCTCCTTCGAAATCATGACCCCACCACCATTTCCGCTCATGTGTTAAACATCCATCACCTCACCTCTTATCCTGCACACCCTTCGATCATCTGATGACCCACGACCTTTTTTAGCCCTCATTCGTTGTCCGAACTTTTCTATACAACCCACTTAAACAAGCTTTTCCACATTTTAGTGTTTCTGGACTTAAAATCCCAAAACCATTTACCGCCTAGACTTAATATTGAATGTGATTTACATCTATTCCATTACCGCCTAAAGGGAACACTGTGAGAGATCTTTTAAATCATAAATAGGAATTGTAATTAATCATTTACCACCCCATTAAAACCATAAATCTGGCCATTATGCTTCAAAGGCTGTTGTTCAGTGACAGGTGAACAATGTTAAACAAAGCCTTTTGAGACTGAGGGAGTGCCCTCTGGTTCAAGGGCTAGATTGAGCCTAAAGGCTAGTTAAGTTGGTTTCCTAGCGTATTTTTTTCAGCCAAGGACTGCCTATAGGAAACAGGTACAACATTTGGTGTCGTTGCCGGTGACCAAAGTAAAAATATTTCTTAGGGAACGATAAAGTTTAGATCTATTTCTTGTTGGTGAACAAGGAATATGAATTTGTATTGGTTGCATTATTTTCACCTTGCAACTCCACTTTGTCGGATGGCAATTCCACTGGATTACCGATCCCACTCTTGTTTTGAAATTTCAGTTGCCTTTACTGCTATGCGAGGTTTGTTGATACTTGCAGTAAGAAGTATATGTATCTCCCTCTCAACCTTGATCAGAAACCTAAAATGTATACAAAGGATGCAACTTCTAAAGGATACATGTGAGTATAGGTTTTCCATTGGAGTTTATGTTAATATTGTATATATTCTTCAGATCTTCAGGTGCTGGCAGCGTGGTTTGTTAATAAATCCACTTCTCACTTGGTTACATTGGAAAGAAGATTACACCTAATAGTGTAAAGTTTTTCAATTCAATTAAATAGAGGTGTGGGATTAATAAACTACTTTCAGATTTAGGGTGCAGTAGTTCTACAATTGTTTGAGTTATATTTCAAGGTTGTAGAATTAAGTTTGGTTTGGTTGAGTGCAATGACTTCCAAGCGATTAACTGATTAACTCCACAACCCATGAATTAGCAACTCTTATGCTTATTTCCACTTACAGTGTTGGTTGTTTCACTTCAAAAAATTTCATTTTTCATTTTTCAGTATGAAAGAGTATCCGGATTAGTGTTTCCATATGGTTTCATTTCGCAGTTGCAGGTTGCAGTGTGCACTAGCATGCTATTCAAATGACAGGGTTGATCCAGGAGAGTTGATTCTAGAAGATGATGGTTGATGATTAGGTTTACAGTATGACTCCATGCCCACACTAAAGGAAACTGGTCTGCTTTTTCTCTGCATCCCACAGGGGGAAGTAGTCCCCATTGGAGCTGATGTTGTAACATATTTTGACACACTGGAAATTTTAAATTTTCAGTGCGAAATTGCCATTCCTTCTTAGTTAAATACTGAGGGCATATATTAATTTTATGCTTTTAGATGATTTATTATATAATTTTAATTTTTTAAATAATTATTTTTAAATAAATTATTTTTAATAAAATATATAGTTTATATTTTTATTAAAGAGATTATTTAAAACATTAAAATTATATTCAGATTGGGCCAAGCCTTAGTTACCTACCCCACCAAATCTCATTCCATTTAATTACCGAGACCCACAGTTGTCCCTCCTCCTTCAAAATCATGACCCCACCACCATTTCCACTCATGTGTTAAACACCCATCACCTCACCTCTCATCCAGCACACCCTTCCATCATGTGATGGCCCATGACCCTTTTCGGCCCTCATTCACCATCCAAACTTTATCGGGGGGGGGGGGTTTGAATTAGGGAGTTTTCTATACTGCCCACTTAAACAACCCTTTCCACATTTTAGTGTTTCTGGACTTAAAATATCGAAACCATTTACCGCCTTGACTTACTCCTGAACGTGGTTTACATATATTCCATTACTGCCGCTCCTACATCATCATCCACCTCCATTATCCTATCCATTTCATTCGTTCCACTTCATCTGCCACATCATCCATCTCCTACTCTTCATCCCATAAAACTTCACCATGTCAGTTTCCCTTTGCGCCACAATGCTCCCATTCCATTGCCTGTCTCATGGTCATTGAAACTATGCTTTTCCTATACATCGATTGATTTAAAACATGGTTTCCCAACCCATGAGAATGTATTTTCAAAAACTGAAAGAGATTTTTTCTGCCAATATCCTTATTAATGAAAACCGCTCCCATTTTTGTAACAACTCTTATGGGTAGGGATATTTTAAAGAAACTTTGAAGACATATGTTCCCGAATTTTTCCTGTTTAGTCATATTTTTGCATAAGAGATTATGGCCAATAAAAGATGGTTCTTGAGAAACTAAAGGAGGTTTGTGTTCCCAAGAGGCTAAAGTAAAATAAACTACTTCATATTTTACACAACTATTAGATGATCAGAGATACAAGTACATATTGACAGCCTATTTTTTGGACTATGTAAATGTCTTTTTAGACATCTTTGTGCAGAACTTTTTTTGAACGTCTGGAGCCAAATTTTGGGAAACTGAGGAATGCTTATCTCAAGAACGTATTCATATACAATAACCTCTCTCCATTTTTACATAACTATCTCAGATTGAGATATACAATGGAATGACAGGACCCTATTCTGTAGGATTTAAATTCTCAAAGACGTTTAGGCCACCTCATCAAATATGAATTGCAAACCAATTTGAATTTCTCTTCTTTAGCAACATAAATCCTCAAGGAAAGTACCATAACTCTTAAAATAGTTTTAGTTACCTTTATTTGTGTTCTATTTTTCTTATACAGTTTTCAGATATTTGTAATAGCTCTTGATATTTGTATCAAGATATTTTGTAATAAATTGTATAACTACTTCATCAATTGAAGTAATAGGTGTGGGATTTTGATGACAAAACTCTTAACTCTGTAATAAAGCTTATGTTGTATTTTTCCTAATGAAAGCCTTACGGCTCTAGTTTTGACAGAATTTTGTGCTTCGAGTATGTTTTTCCAGTTTTTCATATCTTATTTCTACACATGATAAAAGTATTTATAGGAAGGTCTACAAAATCATTATCTTTAGAAAGAGATTTGTTTATTGGACTATTTGTTCATCACAACTTCTCTTTAACTGGATTTTGTTTTGTGGTTTCTGACAGCCATTAAAAGAGGTTAGCTTATTGGATTATTTATCTGAAATAGCTCCTCTTAGAATTGGTTTCAGTTCGGCCTTCTTGAATACTGTGAATATATTTTGTTGGGTTGTAGAAGTCTTCTACACGCATCCAAATTTCCCTAGTTGTTAAGTAGTCAGTCTGGCTATTCAATTATTAGGAATCTCCTTATATTCTTCTGCCAAATTCTTATACAAATCAAGTCATTCTGTGAGGCTGGAAGCTAACACTTTCAAAGGGAACCCTCTGAGAGAGCCTTTAAATCATAAATAGGAATTGTCATTAATCGTCTACCACCCCATTAAAACGATAAATCTGGCCATTGTGCTTCAAAGGCTAGTGTTCAATGACATGTCAACAGCGGTAAACAAAGCCTCGTAACACTGAGGGAGCCCCCTCTGGTTGAAGGGCCAGCTTGAGCCTAAAGGTTGGTTGAGTTGGTTTCTTGGCGTAGTTTTTGCAGCCAAGGAATGCCTACGAGAAACAGGTACAACAGAATGGTTATCAGTCAGAGGCCAAGGTTGTCCCCAACCTTGTTCATGCATTTGACGACCTTCACAGAGTTCACAACTGATTTCCACAATGTTTCAATTAGGGTGCGAAAGGACCCAAAACACATATGGCACAAGTTTCCCTATTTGGTACCTAAGATGGATGTGTTTGAGATCATGGGGAGTTGGCTAGCAGAATGTTGTGAACCCACGAAACTTGGTGTGGGTACAAGTAAAGGTGCAGAAAGTGTTGGTGCGTAGTCGACCACTGTGTAGAAGTGAAAAGAAGCCTCTCAAAAGTCCACATGAGCTTTGGCTAAGAAAAAGAAGAAGGAAGTTGTTGATAAGGAAACTGTGGAGAAGGAACGTGCTTAGATAGAGCGCAATGCAACATAACATGCTAAGAAAGAATGTCAGACATAGAGGAAGTCGAAGGATTGGCTTCACAACACACAGATGGGTAGGAACTTTTAGGGATGGAAGGAGGTGGTGGAGAGGAGTAGAGCACTCCCTTCACCTTGAAGAGGTGAGGAAAGGAGAAGATTGTTGGGCAATAAAAAAATCATAATTTAGATAAGGAGACGCACATCAACTTAGTGGTCCTTACAGAAGGGGATCTTGATGAGATCAGTGATAAGGTCCACGATACCACAACAAATTTTTTGTTGCAGTTCGAGCAATAGTATATGCAGACACTAAGGAGTGTCCAAAATGATATGCATGAGTTGCATAACCAGACTAGCAAAACTCAAGTGAGCGTTGGGCAAGAGAACGGGGTGCAAGCGAGCCTCACACAAGGAAACAGAGCAGTAGTATAATTGGAACAGACCCTATACCTTAGAGTGATACTGTTGAAAATAGCAACAAGAAAGGCTAAAAATAGAAATGCTATAAACAGCATTGCTATAAATAGCATTTCAGGTACCATTGTTGGATATAGAAACAAGGAATGATACAATAGAAATGCTAAAAATAGAATTTGCTATAAATAGCATTGCGGGATACATTCCAATTTTAGTTAGCCCCTGAACTAAAATTGAGAACTAAAATTCGAATTTGATTTTAGCAGTTGTTTGTAAAATAATTAATTAATTCATCTTGAGTTAATTAGTTGTAGAAAATCAAACATGAAGTTTATGTGAAGACATGCAACAATTCCTCCTTTGATTGAGGAAGTTATCCCTTGATTAAGGAGATCAGGATGAGTTGTACTTTAAGTTGTAATTAGTTAGCTCGGTTAACTGAGTTAAGTCCAGTTAGATTAGTTCCAACACTTTGTGGAACTGATTGTGAGTTCAGTTAGTTAATGCATGCATGCATGTAACTAGTGTACTTCAGATAACTGAATATTCTCTCATAAATAACTCATGCATGTCAGTTCAGTTAGAGACCCAATTGAGATCAGAGGAAGGGACAATGAACTATCAGTTGGAGGAAGTTTCCTATATAGGAAACTCATCCATGCAGAAGGACATATCTCCTTCAAGATTTCGCAGTTACTTCTAAGTTTAGTGAGTTGTGCGAGGGGTGAATTCACATAGGTGGCAGCCAGAGGACCTAGGAGAAACTGCGCAAGGAAATAGGAGGCTTGGAGGACTAGAGGAAGGCATATGTTGTGTCTATTCAATCTATGAGGAGTATTGAGGGATTGTACTGAGAGATGGATAGCTTGTGAGCTAAAGCTTTGTGTAATTCAGAGATATTTCCACTTGTATGATAATACAAAGATCAGGGTTTTTAGCTGAGGCTTTCCCTAGAGTATTCTTCTGTGTTCATGTGTGGTTGATTTCTCATTCTCCGTTATATGTGTTCTATTTGATCTTGCTCAAAATCGATTAAGCTTCCGCAAGTTTGTTTGTAGAAGTAGATTAAGTATTTTGCTTTAGTATATTGCATTATCTGGTGATCTACAGTGGGAAATTCTACATGGTATCAGAGTGAAGGTGATCAAAGCTAAGAACAATATACAAAGAAGGGAGAAGTTCAAAGTTTGAAGTTCTTGATTATAGAATTCGAATTCTTATCACATCTCAAATTTCACCAATGGAATTCAATAGCTTGAGACTCAAGTATGCCCTTGATGGCAGCTCAAATTATATATCCTAGAAGGATTGCATGGAAGCGATATTAGAGGACAATGGTTTGAAGGACTTTATTGATTAATAATTCCCCAAGCCAGTAGCTGATAATACCCAAGAATTGGCGGAATGGAAGAAATGTGTGGCTAGAGTGAGGAGGATTTTTCTGGAGGGAGTTCGAGACCACATAGTCTCGAGTCTCCTTGGGAAGGAGACACTGTTTTCAATATGGAAAACATTGAAGGATCTATATCAGAACAACAATGATCAGAGGAAGCTGGTGCTAAAAGATAAGCTTTGGAAAATCAAGTGTGAAAAGGGCAACACGATCTCTAAATATCTGAACAAGCTCACCACCTGCAGGGATGAGATGAGCTTAGAAGTGTAGGGATCACAACAGCCGATGATTCCATGGTGAGTCTTTCTCTCCTTGGTATTCCTAAGAGTTGGCATAGCTACCAAGACTCGGTAAATGGAAGAGAGAAACTGCCAGATTGGGAATGACTGTGGTCAGATCTGATGCAAGAGGAGATAGAGAGAAGCACCAAAGATGGTTATTCATCCAAGGAGGATGAAGAAAATTTTGCCTTAGAGAGTAAGGCAAAGAAAGGGAAGAAGAAGGATTCTCATACAAAATCGATTTCTTCCCATGGTGGGAAGAAGATTGACAAATCAAAAGTGTGATGCTTTCATTGTCATGAGGTGGGCCATTATGCAACAAATTGTCCATTGAAGAAATCCAATATGGGATCCAAGGAAGGATCTGAAGGTGAGGCATTGGCCTCTCAGTTTGAATTGTATTTTACCCTCATCACATGCATGGTTTCTTAGATGATGGTTTGTGGTTGGTTTCTTGACAGTGGAGCCTCACTCCACATGACTGGCGAGAAGAGTTTGTTCAGTACCTTGGAGGAGAAATACCTTCAAATACTCATAGCAATGGGTAATGATGAAAAGTATAGTGTTTCAGGTGTGGGCACGGTTTATTTTTAAAGGAAGTATGGAGCTCGCATTACCTTGACAGATGTGAAGTATGTGTCAAGAATGAAGAAGAACTTGGTATCGATCGCAATGCTAGAAGACAAAGGAAATGATGTAGTATTTAGTAAGGGAAAGGTTTTCCTTAGACACATCACCACGAGACAGGTGAAGCAGATCAGTTCATGAGTCAAGAACCTGTATGCTCTTGAGGTTCAATATGCATGCAAAGCCTTAAGGAGCAAGGCAACTATTGGAGACTTGGTGGTTGAGAGGGAGAGTAAATTACCTCTCAACATGTAGCGCCAGAAGAAGTCTCAGACAATTGTGGAGGAGCCACAATTGGTGAAGCAACTTTAGGAGGTTGTGGAGCAGCCACAAATGGAGAAGTTGCAAGGAGATTGAGTGGAGTTATCCACTCATGCAAAGACCTCCATTAGGGGGGAATTTCGAGCCAAGTGGGCAGAGGGATCACATGCTTCCATACCTCCAAGTAGGAGGTGGGGCGATGTGGAGTGACAGTCCCAAGAAGGTTGAAATAGGGGTACGATCTTTGAGGTACCCAACCTCTTAGATTAGACCTTGCTATAGGAGCCCCGATGAGGAGTGATAGGACTGGCTGAGTGGGTAGAGATAGATGTGGATAGAGCGGCAAAGGGAGCTTCAGCATCAAACTGTGTTTCAAGCCCAACAGGGAGGTCAGTTGGTAGATCAGTTACTTACTTCTCAATAACTGAGTTGCAGTGCAACAATGGGCAGCACGATGCAACATTATGAGAGGAGGTGTAGTGCAGATGCAGTGCTTGGAGATAGGACCAACATCAGCACAGATGCAGCAGAAGGAATCAGTGTTATTGATGCAGTCATAGATCAAAGTGACAGAGGCTAGAGTAGTCAGATACTGAAGAGCATAGAGGTGCAAAGTTTTTAGTCGACAGAGGCAATAACAGTCAGAGACTTTGATGACAGAGGCATCATTCTGATTCAGGTTGGATATTTTTTTTTTCTAGAGTTGTTGGAGCAACAACACTAGGGAGAAGTGTTGCATGCAGAAAATTCCAAAGGTTCAGGATTGGGTTCGAGTTGAATGCCTTTCTTGTTGAGAGGGAGTGTTGAAAATAGCAACAAGAAATGCTATAAATAACATTTTTATAAATAGAATTTCTAGTACCAGTGTTGGATATAGTAACAAGGATTGATAAAATAGAAATGCTATTTTTAGCATTTCTATAAATAGCATTTCGGGATACATTCCAATTTTAGTTAGTCCCTGAACTAAAATTGAGAGTTAAAATTAGAATTTGATTTTAGCAGATGTTTGTAAAATAATTAATTAATTCATCTTGATTTAATTAGTTGTAGAAAATCAAACATGAAGTCTATGTGAAGACATGCAGCAGTTTCCCCTTTTATTGAGGAAGTTATCCCTTGATTAAGGAGATCAAGATGAGTTGTACTTTGAGTTGTAATCAATTAGCTCAGTTAACTGAGTTAAGTTGAGTTAGATTAGTTCCAATAGTTTGTGGCGCTGGTTGTGAGTTCAGTTAGTTAATGCATGCATGCATGTAACTAGTGTAATTCAGATAACTGAATATTCTCTCATAAATAACTCATGCATGTCAGTTCAGTCAGAGACCTAGTTGAGATCAGAGTAAGGGACAATGTACTATCAATTGGAGGAACTTTCCTATATAGAAAACTCATCCATGCAGAAGGAAGTATCTCCTTCAGGATTGCACAATTACTTCTAAGTTTGGTGAGTTGTGTGAGAGGTGAATTCACACAAGTGGTAGCCAGAGGACCCAAGAGAAACTGCGCAAGGAAATAGGAGGCTTGGAGGACTAGAGGAAGGCATATGTTGTGTCTATTCAGTCTATGAGTAGTATTGAGGGATTGTACTGAGATTTGGATAGCTTGTGAGCTAAAGCTTTGTGTAATCTGAAGATATTTCCACTTGTATGATAATACAGAGATCGGGGTTTTTAGACGAGGATTTCCCCAGAGTATTCTTATGTTTTCATGTGTGATTGATTTCTCATTCTCTGTTATATGTGTTCTATTTGATCTTGCTCAAAATCGATTAAGCTTCCACAAGTTTGTTTGTAGAAGTAGATCAAGTATTTTGCTTTAGTATATTGCATTATCTGGTGATCTATAATGGGAAATTCGACTGATACCTTTACAAGAAGGGTGTTAGAAAATTATATATTACAAACCAATGGAACACATAAAATATTGCAGAAATATAAACATAAAAAATGAATAAAACAAGAGAGACATAGATATATGTGGTTCACCCAGTTTGGGCTAGGTCTATGGAGAAATAGCCAGTCCTTCTTTTTATATTATCCAACAAACTGAAGAGATACAACCTACAATAGATCTGTTGTAATTCCCTCTTCGCTCTCAATCTCCTCTCTCTTCCTAAGTAGCTGATAATACATCTGTATGCACAAGCTCTAATTTTTCGGTCTTCTTTTTTTTCCCAACTCTAAGGAATCTGACTCTCTTCTGTTTTCCATAAACACAATTCTCATAGAATTTTAAATCAGCATGCTTCAAACCTGACAACAAATTTCTTGAGTGAAGAATCTGCATCCCCTTCTCACTCATGTGCCCGATCCTATGATGCCACAGTGTTGCATCTTCTCCTGTAGAGGTTAAAGCATTAACAGAATTAGAAATACCATTGCATAAATACAATATACCAACCTTTCCTCCTTTCACTATTACGAGGGATCCTTTAGTGACCTTCCAGGTTTCATCTGTGAAAGTAGTTACACAACCTTCAGCTTCCAACTACCCTGTTGAAACCAGATTTTTCTTCAGAACTGGAACATGCCATACCTCCTTCAATAGCCACTGATTTCCATTTTGTTCTTTTATGAAAACTTTATCCATTCCAATGATTTTACAGGGTTTATCATTACCCAATTTAACCTATTCAAAATCTCCTTGAACATAACCATAAAAATGTTTCCTATTAGCTGTGGCATGGAATGAGGCCCCTGAATCTACCACCCAAGCATCAATAATATTTTCTAATGAAATAATCAAAGAATATTGCAACACATCACCTGTTACATTCACTTCATGATTATTTTCTTGTTGCACATCTCCTTCTTTTCCCTTTCGATACTTGCAATATTTCTTCAGGTGTCCTTTTTTCTCGCATTTCCAGCACACTATCTCCAATATGGACTTGAATCTTCCTTTTGTTGACTTACTGTGATATCCAGAGCTCTTTCCTTTTTCCATTTTTCTTCCCCTAGTCTTTGCAGTCAAAGCATTACCTGATGTCTCACCAGAGATTTTCCTTCGCATTTCCTTGCTAAGGATTACACCAAAAACATCATCAAACTTTAAAGTACTAGATCTAGAGACAGAGTTACTAATGGCCATAACTAAACCATTCCAACTTTTTGGCAATGAGCACAGAAATAACAGAGCCCTAACTTCATCATCAAAATTTACCCCTACAAAACTTAACTGACTGGTAACTGTATTAAACTCATTTAAATGATCAACAACAGATCCACCTTCTGACATCTTCATATTAAATAAACGCTTGATAAGAAATACCTTATTTGAGGCAGAGGGTTTTTCATATAGTTTAGCCAATGTCGAAATTAAACCCTCTGTCGTTTCCTTTGAAATATTGAATGCTACTGATGCCACTAGGCATAACCGTATTGTTCCAAGTTATTTTCTGTCGAGAATATCCCATTCTGTGTCTTTCATACTTGTCGGCTTCTTTGTCTTTCCGCTCAATGGTTGGTACAAATCTCTCTGTTACAAATAATATTCCATCTGCATCTTCCACAACTGGTAGTTTTGGCTGTTAAATTTTTCAACCCTAAACCTACCATCTTCTTCCATTGCTCCCACTCGAACTAGGAACCCTTCTCTCTTACGAGTTTATCAACCAGATAGACCTTTGGCTTTGCTACTAGTTGTTAGAGAATTATATATTATAGAGAAATGGAACACATAAAATATTGCAGAAATATAAACACAGAAAACACATAAAACAAGAGAGACACAGATATACGTGGTTCACCCAGTTTTGGCTACGTCCACGGAGAAACAGCCAATCCTTCTTTTTATATTATCCAGCAAACTGAAGAGATACAACCTACAACAGATCCACTATAATTCCCTCTTTGCTCTCAATCTCCTCTCTCTTCCTCACTCAAAATATAGATATGCATAGATGCAATACAATTCCCTCATATATAGCGAGGGGTTGCCTTCTAGGGAAAAAAACCTAAATTAAACATAACTTCTACCATCATATCTATGCCTAATGAACGACCCAGATTGACTACGAAATTACAACATTTTACAAGAAAATTTTACATCTATTCTTAGCTTGGGGGGCACTGCCCCTGATCTCCCCCCAGGGGGGGCTCCCAAAGGTCGCAGTTTCCCTCCTCTGGACCCCCCGTGCAGTGAATATTTTACATGCAGGGTTGCCGCCCCATTACGAACCGGGGTCCAATGCGGAAATACCTTTGAATACAGAAGATAATCAGGCTCCACTCCCAACAAAGGGTCTATTCATGCGGAGTCCAAGGAGGACTGCCTTGTGTTAGGTACAGTGAAGGACATGGGCGTCAACTTGGTCGTGTTGTCACTTAAGACCCTCCATGTGTTGCATTAGGGGGTTTCAAATGAGTTAAGGATCAGAGAGCAGCGTGCCCTCATGGTCAGAAGTGAGTTCAAGGTCAATAATGAAAAGATGTTTGCCGAGAAAGTTCAGGCGCTGAAGGAAAAAGAGGAGCTAAAACATGAAGTCAGGGCCTGGAGACAGTAATAGAATAGGCCTCCAAATCAGTGCTAACATTGAACATCCCAAAGGATGCCGCAGTTAGAGAAAAAGTAAGGAAATTGGTTGTTGCGATATGTGCATCAAAGGACGAGACTAGTAGGGTTACTTTGTATTTTCCAATGAATATATAAGAGCTGTAGCTGAAATTACATCCAACTACTCTGTTAGAGGTTCGGGAGCAATGTAGAGCAGCGATCAAAGAGAATATGAAAACATTGGATATCGCAGTCATAGATTGTGCAATGTTGTTTGACCAAGCCATGGAGTTGTGGACGAACTTGAAAGAGGACCTGAATTTGCAGAGGATGAACACATATGTCAAGGAGACACAATTACAGTATGATGAAGTTCAAGCGACTACGCACACTTTGGTGTGAGCGCAATCCCTCGAGAAGTTACAGGAAGGCAAGCAGTTGCAAGCACAGACAAAATAATTACAAAGGAAAGAGGCCCTTCTAAAGGCCAGATTACAACAGTGGATAGAGGAAGCCAACTAGCTTACTCTATCACTTCAGGAAACGATAAAGGTGTTGCAACATACACAGAGGACAATACGACTAGCAGTGGAAGGCCTGACAATGTAGAAGTTGGTAGAAGAAGTGCAGCAAGTCGCGGCATAGAGCACTGTTGAAGTTTTCGTATTACAGGTCGAGCTTGTGGTCTCCGCAGGAAGATCGAGGCACCAGCTGAGTGACTCGAGGGTGAGTCATGATATTTGTGTTGAGGTCCTGTTGGGTTAGGGTCCCTAGGGTCAGTTCTGGGGTTAGTTAACAAAATTTTGTATAAGTTTTTGTAAAAGATGTAAAGTCTCCACGAAATGTGGATGCAGAGCACACATGTAGATATGAGTCAAAGGGTTTTTAGCCCCTTATTTGGGTAAGTAAATAGGTCGGTTTTGAGACTCACCCATGGTCTATGGACCATGGTATTGTATTGAAGAAATATATATATATATATATAATTATATAATACAATATATATAATATATATATCTATATATCTAAATATATATATATATATATATTATATATATATATATATACTATATATATAGAGAGAGAAGAAGAGAGAGGAGAGAGAGAGAGAGAGACGAGAGAGAGAGAGAGAGAGAGAGTTGAGTCATAGCGAGTGTAGAGGGCGGAGTTGAGTAACTTGAAGTTAAGAAAAAAAAATGTTGAGTGCTAAGGCAGGAAGGCTCTGCTTCCTGTACTTATGCGAAAGGGGAAGGCTCTTGCAACAGAGCATACAGGAGGCCTTGGTAAGTCCACAATTGAGTGCTCAGGGTGAAAGAGTCTGTAATCAGAGCGTTGAAGATGAATAAAGGCTGATTTTGAAGTATTATCTTGCAATTTGAGAATTATTATTGATTTTGCTTATGTTATCATCTACCACTTTATATTATGTTTTCTATGAAATAATGAATAAATGTTGCGTGAAACTACCATCTTATTTGTGCATGATTTAAGTAATTATCTATTTTAATGTTAGGTCCCTATAATACTAGTGATTCCCCCATTACTATTGTCATTTCATCCCTAATTGTTATTGTTGTGCCCCTATTGTCCCCATATTGTTATTGGTGTGCCCCATAGAATCCCACTAGTGTTATTTTTGTGCCTTTATATTATTATTGTTAGGTCGGCTTTGGTTATTGTGACCACTTATACTCCTATATATAGAAAGGAGGTTTTATCATTTGAATCATCAAATAATTGTTCATTTGCGTAATTTAAAAGAGGTTTCCTCCTCAAAGAGGCTTATTTCTAAGGCATTGATCTATCTTTTCTATCTTTTTGTGAGCTGGTGTTTCCGGGAAAACTAGTGTCTTTTCGATTTTATAGTCCCACTAAGATTGGTAGCTATCTTAGAAACAAACAATCAAAGCACTTTGCGATTTCCTTTATGTAAGATAGATAAGAGAGAAGCAAAGGGGACCAACCTCGATCTTCCGCTTGACTCCTTGCTTGATTTCTCTCTCCCTTGATAGAGCTTGCAACTCCTCTCCTACTTGTCCCGCTTTAGGCAATACCTGTAGAGACAAAGTAACAAAACACCATCAAAATATCTTGATCTATAATATCATAAAAAATGCAGAATCAGAAATACATTGAACATACAATTGCATTCACAAACAAGATTCAGAAATACACGATTGTATGGAGGAAAACTCAAAGAAATTTATTAAAATAGAAGGGAGAATTACAACCTAGCAGTGTGATCCAGCATCAAAGCCCTATTGACCTCATGAAAAGCAAGATCACCCAAAAATAAAATGTCTCTTCTCAAAGATAAAACAACAATAGTTCCTTACAAATTACAAAATTCCAACCTCTAGATCTCTTAGATGAGGGATCCATTTATAGATGTCTTGCAAGGGTGTGAGTCAGCTGTAGGTTTTTGATTAGTGTCATTCCACTCATAGTTCTTGGTTCCACTTGGAGATTTCATTGATCTCTTACTCATCCTTAGGCGAGTTCAGAGAGGCAAGTGTCATAGGAGAAGTTTCTAGAAGATTCCATGAGTATCCACTTAGCAAACTGTCTCAACCATTTGTCCATTCTCGCTCATTGCACCCTATAGAAGGCCTCTTCAGTATGCATCACACCTAGCTAGTGTAGGAGCCAGTATGCATCGCACCTTGACAGTGGAGTAGTGAGTATGGTCCAGTTTTGGCCAGTTCTGAGTGGTTTTTCAGGTGGAACTTCTGGGGAATGATGTAATCAGTTGACTATGATCCTTTAGGGTATGAAACAACACTTTTAGGGGTTAAAGATCCCTTGGTTTATCGACATATATCATTGGGGTTAAAGTGCCCAATTATGTCTATAACGGTTGCCCCCTAAAGCATGAAGTTGTAAATATTTTGATGTTGGGTGAAATTCTTTATCATGAGGATCTGAGGTATTCAAACTGGAAGGTGACTTGTATAAGATACAATACATACATCATCATCATATTATTTTCATGATCTAGCTAAGGCAGGCATTCCCATGCTCATCTTTATAAATTCATTTTCATGTACATAGGACAGATAATCGTCTGTAGTTGCAGACTCGTGATCCTTTATATGTAGAGTCATCATCCCTTAGCTTGGATGATCATCTGTGCAGCTTCTGTGTACATTTGATGTCTTTATATTCCTGAATATATCGTAGCTCGGACGGATGAAACTAGATCCGGGGTCTTCAAACTCGTTCAATCTTCACCCAATGTACAAGTCGATCCATGTGAAAATATGTTCTGAAGTCAAATATGGAAAGATGTAGCCTGATTAGCAGCTAATAATGTAAGCTGTTAACAGACGTGAGAGGAATCACCGATAATGATAATGACCCTCAAGGTACTATAGTACAATTCATGTGGTGTGAATATATGAGTTGATGTCAAACACCACGCAAAATCTTTTGGCAGAAGGCCATTGATGTAAACATGTTGCCGGAAGTGAGAAACTTGGCATTGAGGCATGTAAGTTTCGAAGTACTGAAAGGGTTGTTTTGAATTCAACTTCTTGGATAATGAGCTAATGTCGACAAGAAGTGACCCATCGTACGAGGGACTTAATGTATCCCACATCTATGACTTGAAACGAAGCAAATGATTTTCTAGAGGTGAAAACAATTTGATGATACAAGGTTCAGGAATGGTGGTCATGAAAAATGGAGGGTGAAGGTATTGCAGTGGATGAGGCGTTAGCTGGTGTTGAAGCCTCGAAAATCAGGTCGACAACAAGGGGGATACCCACCTGGTCCGGACCTTGGTTGGCAGCTCCTTATCCGTTTGGTATAGCGGGTCCGACTGGGGATAATGGGACAAGTTTCCCAATCTAAGGGTGTGTGTGTGTGTGTAGAGTTGAATGATGCTGATCTAATAGTACTTAAAGCTAATTTAATTCAGATTCTTAAATTAACTCTATGCTATTATAATCCAATAAGAAACAACACATCTAATCTACGCTAACCCGGGGCTTATATCTTCTATTATGCGATCTAAGAGATTTCAAACAATAACTGGTAATAAAGATCATTCAGCTATCATAAGAATAGAAATCATTTAAGATAAACCACTTTGCATAAGAAGTTAGGCAAAACAGTTGTGAACAACATATTGCATAATAAGTTATTCATATATCAAACATAAATAAATGACTCCACCGTACAGAAGTACCAAATGGTAACTCATACATTCATGCAATAACATATAAACAACTGAAAACTGTAAATCACTTCAAGAATATAAGAAGAAATGGCCAAGAGATAAAAGTACCATTTATGACTAATCCTACTCATAAACTTCAAGAAAAAACGATTTATCTCTACTTGTTCTAACATATACTAAGAGTACAAAAGTGCAACATCAGTAGCAGACATCAAATGCAAACATTAATAAATCTCGATCCATCCATTCATCAAAACCTCCTCTGAGGGTGCAGAAGTGCATGTTCCGAGGACAAGTTTTTGACAAATTTCTAGAGCCTTCTCTAAATGCCTGAGAAGGGTTTAAATACTGCTAGCTAATTAACTTAATTACATAAATTTAGGATACGGTGTTAAATGACCGCCCTTCTGATAAAGCAAAACTATTTCTAAAAATTGAATCTAATTCTGAACCATTTCTATATTTGTTCCTTAGTGCTGTAAGCACGCAACATTCGCCTGGGAAGATTCGGCTAGTCACCTTCCGCTTTCGTTTGAGCTATGAAAATAGAAATAACAAGCGCTGGCACATCTTTCTGGTAAACTAGAAGATATTTTCGAGAATCTTCCTCTGGCTGGGTGTATTCACTGCGTGTATACTTGGTAATGACCCAAATTTCTCTTAAACTGATTCTGCTTTTGCTATTTTAGTTTCTGGCCTTGCGAATGACTGAAAACGTTAGGGACTTTACTCTCTGAATAATTTTCTGCATCAAAAACTGCCTCCGTTCTTTATTCCGGGCTTTTCTGGTGCGTAAGCTTCAGGGTTTTTTTGTAAACATGCTGCTTTTGTGCGCCTTTGACTCTGAGCTTTAGGTGGCCTATTGACATCAGCATCTGTTTCTGAAGGGATTTCTTCTCTGTTCTCCGAGCATTGACGCTTTCCCCTTTTCTTTAGATGTTTCCTGCACATTGCTTCATGTCATTTCCTGTCTTACAGTTTACGCAAAGGAAAAGAGTAATGATAATAAAGATTGACGTGAAAGCTTTAGGCTCTTATGAATGCATAATCATGACATCCATAGCGAACTGACTCTTCGAAAAACACGAGACTGTCCTTCCTGAATACTTTGGCGTACAATCATTAATTTCTTTTAAGGCGCGCGCCCAATTTTGGTTAACGGACAGCTTTCCATTCAATACTGCGCCGAGGAAAATTCGCGATGGGCAATTTCTGCGACTCGCATCGCAGATCGCATCGTCAAGAGTTGTCATCGCAGAAAATCATGATCGTGAATTTTCACAAATCGCGTTGATCGCAGATCGCAGCATTTAGTCATTCAATCATTGTGTGCTACTTATGCAATGTTGCGATATGCGACGTCACATATCGGTCGTCAGATATTTCTTAAGTTTTTTCATTTAAGAGCGCTCCATAATGAATGTGATGCAATGAATTTCGCGTCGCTTCTTCGCAGTTTGTTATGCCCATAAGAAAAAAATTTCATTCTTTTGATGCGATAAAGTTTTAAGGAGTTAAATACAAAAATTTTCATAAAATGTTTATTTGGATTTTCTATTAAGGGTCCCCATTTGCTTGGTGTTATTGCTAATATCAAACAAAGAAGGGGGTTGTTGGTGGCCACAACAATAGCGATTCACTGGGAAGAACCAGTTATCTCTGCTTTTCTATTGAATTTTAACTTCCGAAACAGAAAAATTTTCATAAGCCTAAATTTTGTTATGGACAAATAGAGTACATTATGCCTTATCCTATCAATGATATTTTGTTTCAACCTTTTTCTATTCTAATCGTTTGCTTCCTCAGGCTTAGTCCTTGTATTTACATCAGCCATTACTTGGTCTTTTAAAGATAAAATAAGGTCTTCCATGTGTGCTGGCTTTTTAAAATATGCTCATTTGTCGTAGATAGAGCCTCTGCTGCCAGCAGGTGTCCATAGCCTCGACAGGGTTACCTGTTACCCAACAATGATCCTTTATCTTGCTTAAGGATATTTACAACCTTTCAGAGAAAAACCCATTTTAACACTTTTTCCTTTTTTATTCTCTAAAGAACAATGTCTTGGTTTGGTGGCAAAATTATGACACAGTCATTCACTTGATTTACACTTTTGTTGAACAAGCTGGCTCGTGATGAGACCCCTTGTCTTTTGATTTCAACAATCTTGAGTCGTTGCCCTGTTTTGGTGGACATTATTGGCAAAGTCAGCAAGTTATAATATCTGTGATCATGATAATTCGGCTTGTGATGAGACCTCTTATTCTTTGAGATATAGTGTTTTCTCAGATTGTTTCTTTGAATGCTGCGATTTTCTTTAGCAGGGAGGAAACCATTGTTTTTCCTTAAGAAATCTCTGGACGACAATAATAGAGTTTGAAAACAACAGTTTTACAGAGAATATTTATTTTATTATTGATACCTTTCATTGTGCTAACATAAAACAAATTTTTGCCAAAGGTTTCTTTCAAAAAAAAAAATTGAAGTTGAAACTAGTATCATATCTAGGCTAAAGTTAACTCTATCCGTCAATAATAAAGATCAGATTTTTTGAAAGTTTTTACTATTTGTACAAGCGAAAAATCAAAATATGATAGAGAATTGGTGTCTTTTTTCGTGAACCCTTGTAGTAACCATCCACAACTGGTTTTATTTATAAGAAAGAAGAAAAACAAAAACTATCCTACAAAAAATAGAAGAGTAATCTTCTATGGAAAATATATTTTAAGGATCTGTCCATTAACAAGCAAAGAATCCTTTCTACCTGCTAAATCCTGCAACACAAATGTTGATGGGCTTATGACTTCTACAATCTGAAAAGGACCAAGCCACATTTTCTGAAATTTTGTATGTTTGCCCTTTTCTTCATGAGCCTCATCCCATTTCAAAACTAGATCTCCCATCTGAAAATTCTTTCTGGTCATTATGCTTGAATCAAAAGAGGATTTTATTAACGCTTGGTGATGAGTATGGGTTTTCTTAGCTTGTTCTCGTAGTTCTTCTAATTTAATTATCTCCATTTGTCTTAATTGTAAGGAGGAAGTAGATACTTCATCGATGTATTGTACTAAAAACAAGGAGGGGATCATTAAGTGAGTTGGAAGAATCACTTCCTTCCCATAAACTAAGTTAAAGGGAGAAGTGTCGATTCAAGCTTTCTTCGTTATCCTATCTGCCCATAAAACATTTACCAAAGTTTTATGCCAATTCTTTTGGTTCTGGTCAACTGTTCTTTTAATAATCCTGATCAGGTTTTTATTTGTTAACTCAGATAATCCATTTCCTTGCGGATAGTAGTTGGCCGAATATTTCAGTTTGAACCCTCTTTTAAGTGCAAACTCAGTCATTGCATTCCCAGAAAAGTACGAGGCATTATTAAACATCAAAGCCGTCGGCAATCCAAACCTAGTGATTATAAATTGATCTATGAATTCAATGATGTTTTCAGAATTAGCTGTCTTGAGAGGAACTACTTCTACCCATTTAGTAAAATAATCTGTTGCCGTGAGGATATACCTATGCTATTTAGAAGAGTGAGGAACGATCTCACCTATTATGTCCAAGTCCCACTGACTGAACGGTTGCTCGATGTTTACCAGCTGTAGTGGCATGGACGGCTTCTTTTGTCTCCCTACACTAGTTTGGCAGACTTGGCATTTCCTCACGTAACTGTGTGAGTCTTTGAATAGTGTGGGCCAATAATATCCTGCGCGTAAGATCTTATGTGCAGTAGCATCTCCAGCATAGTGTCCACCTGCGGGTCCATCGTGGAGTTCCTGCAAAACCTTTTCGGCTTCAGTTTTCTCAAGACACCTAAGAAGCACAAAATCGTAACCTTTTAAACAGAACATCATTTATGAGTTGATATTGTTTAGCTTTCAATCTCAGAGCTCTTTTCTTGGTGTGATCCAGGTGTGCTGGAGCATACCCATTTTTAAGATAATAAATGGTGTCAGCATATAATGATTCTGTATCGTTTAGGCTTACCTCATACGTTTGTACCTCTTCAGATGTATTTTCAGGAATTTGCGATGCTCCAGCCAACATTTTGCAGAAGCCTTGACCTCTCACAATGCTTGCTGGTTTGATCTCAAGGTCGTATTCTTGTAAAGCAGTGATCCAAT